>WAAG01052334.1:0-16720 GCA_013390105.1 Tichodroma muraria
AATGTCCATGGCTGCACTGTGTATGTAAGGAACTGCCTGGTTTTGCTCCCTCTGGATCTGCCACACACTGGTCATCCTGCAAGAGCTGACTGAGTTTCCCATCTTGCTTCTCTCAATCAGTGAGAGATCACAAGGAAATTAAAAATGTGGTGTCACAATCCTGGATTTGAATGACATTTGAATGATTTTTATTCTTCCTTTATTCGCATGCACATATTACTCACACAGTGCAGGATCACTGCCTGGATCTTTGCTGTAATTCCTAGTCCTAATCAAATGCTCTGGGAGCAGAGCTTAAGAATTTGCAGGGTCTCAACAGGCCCTTGCACTCAAGCTGACGAGTTTCCAGCCCCTCTGCCTGGTGCCTGAGCTCAGCAGCCAGAACTGGTATCATCAGCAACACTAAATATTCCATTTTCCTGTTTTCTGAGCAGCACAAATTCTCCTTCTGCAGACTCGCTCATGAGTCATCTGGAAATAAACCATAATCACTTGTCCCCTAGGAGTCATATATAAGTTGATTACTGTACAAGACAAGCTAATACAAAATACACAAGAGGTTTCAACTTGTTGAGGTTGCAAAGGGCAAGGGAGCCTTTCAGAATTTCCATTGGTTATGGTCTGGGAATGCTGGGCTTCCCTTGACTCCGTATCTATCACATAATCAGAAACACATTTTGTTCCCTTTGTTGTACGAGACAAAGCTAAAGAAATGTGGGTGTTATTTCTGTGCACAAATAGAGTAAATACCTAATGGGCTTGTGTGTGTGCAGTGTTCGTAAACACAACTGCTCTGGGCTGCAGCTGACAGAAACCATCACTGCTTGCCCAGCTGAGAGGATGTTCTGCATCTGCAAATGCCCCCCAGCCCTGCACAAGAAGTCAGAATGGAATGGGATGTGCCATATGAATTTTAGGAGCTACTGTCTTAGATAAAGTCTGCTTGCCTGGAGTTCAGTGTCCTGGACTTGGATCTGACCATCGCTGTGGTGTTTTACTCCTACCCAGCCATCCTTTGCTGGGCTATTGTGTGGTTGTTATCTCTGCAGGAGAGAATCTTATCAGTGCAGGGAAAGGAAAATCTGAAAAAATGGAAAGGCCTTTAGCATCTGACATTTTTCTGTTGAGGATGGAAACAAATAGCATCTGACATTTTTCTGTTGAGGATGGAAACAAATACATTTATAACTTCACAGTAAAGGAGCAAGATTTTTCCCATTAGTTATAGAAACACTATTGTTAATGCTGGAAAAGCCCTCAAAGATCATTGAATCAAAGTTATGGCACGTTATTTTAAAACCTTCAGTTGCTCTTATTTACAGATCCTCATTACAAGAGGAAAGAATGGTATGAATGGTGCTGATTTAAAATCACTCATTTGGTGAACTCATAGTTTTAGACCTGGCTCTGGCAAGAGACCTGGTTTCCTGAACACTCATCTGGATTCTTTTTGCCATTCAGCCTATGGTACAGAGAGAATCCCATTCTGGCACCCCAGGAAGGCAGAGAACACACCAGACTTTATTTCAGTACATTGAAGCGACAGACACAGCTGCAGAGGAGGAGGGAAACAGTGACAGTTATGTGTGATATCTACGCTGAGTTGCTGTGACTCTGCTAATCACAGTAAATTATTATTAATGAACTGAATATGTCAATCAAATTACAAATTTAGTGAAGACTGCACCACATCTCTCCCAGGAGTCACAGCAATTCCAGCTGCCCCACCTGTCTCCAGTGAGCCCCTCTCCCAGCAGAAACCAACTGTGGGCATTTATTCTGTGGGAAGCGTTCTGGACTGACAGTGCAGGCAGTGCTTACACAGGATACTAAACAAGGCATTCTTCTGGCAGCAATCTCAAGGCCTGTGTAATAACCAGGACCAAGCCCTTCTCCCTGGAATTAATGTAGGTTCCCTCACCAGAAGCAGGAGAAATCGCATCTTTATATTCCCCAAAAAATCAGTAACTGTATTTTTATTTGTTCACTGCTTTCACATCTACAAGGTGCTACTTTTGAAGTCTCAGGCTGCCAAAAAATAACAGATGATCTCAGAGGATACTGTTAAATTACAACACAGATTTGTGGAATGGGTAAAATGCACCAGAAAAATCACATAATTTGTATTTGACTATGCAAAAAAACCCCCAGCCTATTACAAAAATCAACAGTCCAACAATCATGTTTGTAAGTGTGAAAGCTCAAGATGTAACAAACATGAAGTCTCACCTTCAAGCATGAACTCACCTCTGAGAAGACAGCTTGTCTTTTTAATCAGCAGCATAAAAATCCAGCTATCCCATAAAATTAATTTCTATGGGTAAAAATCAGGAGTAGGACACACCAGGCTTAGGTCTTGTTCTGTCCCACATTCCTGCTTCCCAAGTGAAACATTTGCCTAAAATAAAACAGTGATCTAGGCATAATTACATTGGTTTGCAGCCCTGTAAAAGCTTTTTACACAAACAAAAGTAGTAGAAGTTCCATTTTAAACAATTCAGTAAGTTGGTTTCTAGTCATGCATAAAGGTTTTTTTAATCCGTTTACTGTTTTTTAAGTAAATCTGTGTGGTCTTACAGAGGAAAATTGTTCAAAGACATCTCATCCTAATGTAAGCTCACTAACTGTTTATTCCAGCCCCAGATCTGTCTAACAGGAAAGGGACAGAGCAGATTTAGAGGGTCCTTCTGTCGAGGCAGCCCCTACTACAGGCTCCTGTCCTCCCCCAGAGCATCTCCAGGCACTGTATAATCTGTGTAAGACCCTAATTCTCCAGACAAATGTGTCTGCTAAATGCCTTCTTTGAGGCTCTGAGCCATATGGTTGGGATTACAGCATTTAAATAGTTTTTCCAAGTGAATACAAGGATGAAGCACAGAATAGTGGAGGGAGGTACGTTCATAATTGCATTTATAAAGGGATTTCAGGATTTTTAAAGCCCACATTCTGCACCACTGGAGCCAGTGTGAGCTTGGCACCTTGAAACAAGTGCAAGTTATATTTACAGGCCATTCACACTTTTTTCACCACGCTATAAAAAGATCTAAGTACAAAGGAGAACAAGGGGCTGTGTAGTTAATGCTGGTGCAATAAAAGCACATTTTTGTCTTCAGGATAAAGATAACAGAGCACAGTCCTATGTCACCACTGCCAGTATCCCCATCCTCTGAGAGCACAACAAATCAGTGGATCCCCAACAGCCAGGGACACCTCAGGAGAGACACCATGTAATACTTCAGGTTGTTTCATGTTTTTCTAACACTGTTTTATAACATACAGGAAAAGGAGGCTTTGAACAGAACCCATCCAGGACAAACAGCAACCACATGGCCTGAAAACCTGTTTCAAATAATGCCCCAGTAGTCACAGTTTCAAGTGCAAAGGTAGACATAACAACAAAGAGCATCAACTTTCCTCTTTCCCTGGCCTGGTTAATTTTCCCTTTTCCATCTGTGAGTATGACCTAATGATACAGACTTTACTTGTATTTAATTTTGAGATCTACAGAGGAGAAGTACCATATACAAGCTGGGTCTATGTTGTTTTTCTTAGCTGTACATACTTGGCCAGGCTTTCCTTCCCTCCACGCCATTATTTACACTCCGGAGCACTGACTCCAGTGCGATGCATTATCCACGTTATGGCTGTTTATAGAGTAGAAGTGGTCTCTGTAACATGTCTGTTTTTCATGTCTTAAACCAATAAAACTTTTACATTGGGCTTATCAAAACCATTCTGTGTAGATCTAAGTCTGTTGTGACTGAAATCAGTAATAAAACTTCTCGTGATGCCCCATGGAACAGAGCTAAGGCAACACTGAGCTCTCTTAATAAATTCCGCTCCGGTAAAAGTTTTATTTAAAAAATGTGGTTAACCCAAAGCTTTTAAAGAAGATTAATGTGGACTTATAAAAAATGTCTGATTTTATTATTAGTAGTAATTCATACAGTTTGTCCTGAAGTTTTCCTTTTCAGCTTCAGTTTGAACCATATGTTCAGGAAGTTCAACTGAAAAGCGATCCTTCAGCAATATTATTTTTTTCTAATTAACAATAACCACAGAGGTATTTTAGAGAAACCTACAGAGTCCCTCAGAAGGTTGTGGAGTGGGATAGATTAAAACAGGATTTTGTCTGTTTTATGAAAAATTCACTGAAGCACAAATGGGTCAACTTCAGAGGAGTCCTTCCTTTCCTGTTCTACCAAACAAAGGATTCTGAGTGCAGCAAATCTTAACTTCCATGAGATTCTTTTGTGAAAGGCCTTGAAGGACTCTGGGATCTGTCAGTGCCCCATTGGCCTCGCTGGGACTGAGCACAGGCACAGCAGTGCAGCTGTGGGGATCCCCAGATATTGATCCACCACCCCAGTGCGTCAAAGCCAGTCAGAGGTGATGGGTGCCAAAGACAAAGCTCAAGGAGAAGCTGGAAGCTGGGTGCCAGACTGGGTTTACACAGACTGGATGAGGATTTAGGAACAAACACAGCTGTGGGCTCAGCCAAGTGCTCTGTGCGTGCAAACAAAACACAAGAGGCACAAAGATAAAACCTGCACTCAAATGAAAAGGAGTAAAATGCACAAGTCGGAGCAAGATTCATAAAAATACCTTTGGGTGAAATTTCACATCCCCAATCCTTGTACACAAGATGTAACTGATGGCATCAGGAACATTTTTTTTCTGGATTTCAAGCACGGTTGCTCTCAAATTCCCTTTCTCAGTGACAGCAGATGAGGTGATGCTGGGTGCAGAACCCCAGCACTGAGGGCTCCTGGAGACTTCTCCTTACAGCACAGCTCACACAAACTCCTCACTGTCTGTTTTTAAGAACAAAGATCATTGTTCAGCTCAACAGAACAATCCCATCAAAATGGCAGCACAATGTTGTGCTGCTGTTTTCACTGGGGTCCCTGTCAAGTTGCATCAGTTGAGAGGTTTTATTTCCCTGACCTGTCACACTGCTCACAGTGCCCCGGAGCTGCCAGTCAAGCTGTGCTGCTTCCGAGATGCTGTTTGTGCTTTGCTGGGTTTGGTGGTGGTGCCAGCCCTGACATTCAATTTTCCTGTTTTCTGAACAGCACGAACACCCTGCTGTCACTGCATGTGCAGCCTAATTTTACTGTCCTCATACTCTGCCCCCTTTCGCTCCTGAGACCTCTCTGTGTTGTACCTGGAAATCAGCAGCAGTCTGGGTAAAAAAGGATGTGGCAATTGGCTTTTCCAGAGGTACAAGCTGCTCCTTGGCTGTTCCTGCTGGTTTATTTGGGACAACTGGCCCTGGAAGTCACTTTGGACAACTTCACCATGATGCAGCTGCAATGCTTCTGTCCATGGGCACCCATATTCCTGAGGGCTTCAACCATGACCCAGGGAGCTTCCAGAGTAAGATCCACAGAGAAAGAAACTGTGGAAAGGAAATCCTCCCCTAGCTGATCTGTGAATCTCTGCACATACCAGTGTAGAAGAGCAAAGGCTCCATTTTTGCATAGTCACTTTGCAGAGGAAAATCACATTTTATTATTAATTTTTAATTAAATTAATTATTTATTAATTATTTATTAATCCTGCTAACTTCCTTGTAAACATTAAATAACCTCCAATATGTTCAGCATATCTTAATTTTTTAATTTGGTAGGTTGCTGCCTGACCCCCTACTGGAGGCACAGTCCTTGGTTAGTAGAACTAACCTGCCCTCCCTGCAGACAAAGGTAATATTTACCTCTGTCTGCATTCTGACACATGTCAAACAACGAGCTTGAGCTCTTGGGATCAGATTTATTTATCCTCTAATTTTCCCACAGCATTTCAAAACCCACTTGGGCTTGAATGATCCTGAAGCCATTTGCATTTATCATTTGACACATGTCAGATCAAACAACTCTGGGAAATATCAAACAGGCCTCCAGCATTTTGCTTTTGTGTCGTTTATTGAATCTCTGGGATAACATTCCACAAAAAGCAGAATGGAAGTTCCTAATCTCACCAGGTCCCAGTCAGAGGTTGCTTGTTGTACTGGGAGGCTGGATACAGGGAGAAAAAAGGAAAACGTTCTTTATTGTGGAACTGTTGCTTTTCACGCCTCTTGTGAGAAGCAACACAATAAGCTGAGGAAACAACCTCGGCCCCTAAGTGTTTATAGATCGGCATTTACTGAGTGAGCAGTACGTAGCAAACGGATTGGAAGAGACCCAGCAAGGAAAACCACTCTGTGCCATTATGTGATTGCCTTCTGATGCAGTTCCTGGCAATACCGTGCTGGAAGTGTTACCGTCCACTGCTGCATCCAGAACCTTCTAGTGAAGGTGTTCCTGGAATTCTTACCTGGAGAAGTCCTGCAGTCGCCCTGGCAGGGAGGAGAACACAGCGTGCGATGAAAAGCCTGGTTAACTAAAAAGCAGACCCAGAGAGGGTCAGGCTGGACCTTTCAAAATATCACTCAGATTCGAACTGCAGGATTTTAATTTGCCTCTAAAATTTCAAGTCAGATTCCAGCGTAGAAAGCAGCTGGATTTTTTCCCCAAGTATTGCCAAACTCAAACAGTTCACACTGGCTCTGCCCTTTTGAAGGCTGGAATCCCAGTTCCCAGGATTCTGTGTCAAGCAGAATATTTTCTTTTCCATGGGCTGGGGCAGCAGGGATGCCTTTTAGAAGGGTTCCTCTGGATACTGTACCATTAATGAACAGTGTAGGGGCATTCGGACAGCACAGAAAGGTTCTGCATTCAAGAGATTTTAACTTTCAAGGTGCTTAAGAGACACATGGAACTGAAATGCATCAGAATACAAAAGAACCAATTTCATGTGAACATTCAGTTTGCAGGTTACCTCTATGACAGGCTGTCATTCCTGACTCTTGCCTTGTGAGGACTCTTCACCTGGGTAGGTCTCTTGGAGTTTTTTCCTAAGAGCTGCTCTTTCCTTCTTTGGAACCATCATATTCTTTGTATTCTCCACGTGAGTGAAGCCTGGGCCTCTCTGCAGGACTCTTGGAGCAGCTGATGACACGGTGGTTGCTTCCCTTCTTTTTAATTTGCATGATAAAAATCTGTCAGCAAATTGCACCTGAAGGGGTGAGGACAGCAGGGTCTGCAGCTCAGGGGCTTGACAGACCCTCCTGAGGCCCTTGGCCAAAATTCCTCAAGCCATGACTGAGGCTTCTCTTGGATTGGGGCAGTGGGATGGGTTTGTCACTGTGCTGCTGCCACAGGCTGAAGGACTCAGCAGTGCTTGGCATGGCCAAGGCATTCGATGTGGAGCCCTCAGAGGGCAGTTTTACAAGAATGCCTCAAGCCACAATCAGAGTTTAACATTACAGTTGCCCAGCGACCTGCAGCTGAAGAGCGTTAGAACTCTTGAGCTTTAATATTTTACTTCTTGGCTCAATTTGAATTAAATTTTAATTTGAGAACTTGGCAAACTGAACAAGTCTTGTATAACACAAGGATGGTCAGTCAGTCTCACTGCAAAATCCCGCAGCAGTGTTTGTGTTATCACAGCTGATTACTCAGCCACTGGGATACTGCGTTCTTACAGCTCTGGTTTTAAAATGGATCATATGGAACTGTAGCAACACTGGCTTGGAACAAAAATGCAACTAGAAAGTACAAGTATCACAAGGGGAGAAAGGCATTAAAGGCCATGCAGGAAATGTGAACAAATCTCTGTAACTGTGTCACGCAAGCCCACGCAAGGCACGGAGAGTCCTTGAACCCTGTGCATCTACATTATACACCAAGTCAATGTGATTGTTTGTTCCCTTTCCAGACTCCCTACACCCCTCGTGCTAAGTCTTTGTACCAGTTCAGCCAGAGAAATCAAGGCCAGTTTGAGGATAATGATATAAATAGCAGGAAGTTTATGGAAACTTTGCTGAAGCTGTTTGTGTTGAGCTGCAAAGAGGTAAAAGTGCTGGTGCAGTGCCAGCCAACCCTGCACATCTGTCCCTGTATAACCTGTACCTTTGCTATCCATTTGGAGTCCGTGGACTTCATTTTTACACACTAATTGCATATTAAAATAGAGATATTAAAATTTATGAATACTTACTGGTTACAACACACTGGTCTCCAATTGCTTTTTCCCAATCAGTCTTTTCAGCTGACAGATTCTATCGTGCCCCTGAGTTGGGAGCTCTGACACCCCACTATGTCAGAGTCATTTTCTTGCTTGTTTTACACTTTGTGTTATGATGTTTCTTCATTTTATTCCCATCAACTTTCATTGTCTTTAATTATGTCCCTGAACTTGTAAAGCTGTTTCTCCTAACAATGGGTACTTTGGAAATGGCAACAATTGCTTTTCCATGAACTACAAGGCAGGAAGTACATTGTTTATTTAAAAAAATTACCAGATGTTTTTCAGGGCTGACTACTAACATAAAAAAAACCCCAAAACTATTATTTTCCAAATAACCCAAGCGCAATTTTGTTATTGTGTGACTCCTGTTTGCATTTAACTGGGAATTGCAGCCTAGGCCAATACTAAAGAAGGAATTGCTCTCAAGCTAAGTGTGTGAAGTCCATCTATGTGAACATTGACTCCATGGACTCAAGTCCATCTGAGTGAATCATGTTATTCCTTGTGCTGTTCCTGCCACTTCAAATACTGGCACTGGGCTACCTGCAACTGGTTGTCTTGTGCTCTCTGACTGGAACAAATGAATATTCCTTGTCCCTGTGTGCAGGGATTATTGACAGCAAACACCCAGTGCTCCACAGTAAAGTGACTACATTTTATTTCTCATTAAAAATGAAAATGTATCCCTCAAATGATAAAAGTATATTTTTAACATGGACAGTACAGTAAGAAGAAATTACCCGCATCACACATGCCTGGAAATTTGTTATCCCTGCTGTTCCCAGATCGCATGCCTCTGGATCACAAGCTGTTCATGATGGAGCGATACTCTCTCTGGTGCTCCACAAGCTTCAAAAACACTTCGTATTTCTTGTCATAAAATCTGTGTAAGAAAGTTAATGTCAGCAAAGCCTGAGATTTGAAGATTTAAATCCCCTACAGTATATATGTTTACTTGCTTCTCTTAGCATTAAAGACACTTTGACTCTCTCCTAGGCACAGCTGCTGCCGGGGTCAGAACCCTCCCTGTGCACTGCCGGGGCAGTTTCCACCCAAACTGTGATTTCCAGTTACAATTCCACCTTTCATTTCCCTTACAGCCACCTTGGGTTCTCAGACAGTTTTCCCCTGAGTTCTCTGTAGTGAGAGTGAGGAGACACCGGAGCTTCACAGAATTCATTCAGATGGGAAAAATCCTCCAAAATCACAGGGTCCAGCTGTTCCCCCAGCACTGCCAAGGCCGCCGCTTCCCGCTGTCTCCAAGTGCCACATCCACACGGCTTTTAAATCTCTCAGGGGATGGGAACTCACCACTGCCCTGGGCAGCTGTGCCAGGGCTGGACAACCCTTTCCATGAAGAAATTTTCCCAAATATCCAATCTAACCCCACCCTGGCCCAGCCCGAGGCCGTTCTCTCTCCTCCTGTCCCTGTTCCTGGCAGCAGAGCCCGACCCCCCCCCGGCTGTCTCCTCCTGTCAGGAGCTGTGCAGAGCCAGAAGGGCCCCCCTGAGCCTCCTTTTCTCCAGGCTGAGCCCCTTCCCAGCTCCCTCAGCTGCTCCTGGGGCTCCAGCCGCTCCCCTGGACGCAGCGCTCAGTGTGTGCCGGTGCGGCGGGGCCCAGAACCGGGCACGGGGCCCCGAGTCNCGGGGTCCTTCAGAACGTAACGTAAATTACCCTTAAAATACAAACGTAAAAGAATATAACCAGTAAGAATTACTAGAAATAATCCTTTCAAATATAATGTTAGTAATCCTTCAAATATGATATAAAGAATCAAGCTTTAAAAATCAGTAGAAATAATCCTTAGAAATACAGCATGGACAATTCTTAAAAATATAATATAATGTGATTCTTAAAGTATCCGTATGCTAAACACTACTGCAGGCGAGCAGGGCTGTAAAGAGACACACCCCAGCTTCATCTCCCCTGAACTCTCCCAGTGGAACACACCAGGGCCAGCGTTACCTTTTATGCTCATGGTTGGGCTGCACAACTCTCCCAATTTTCCCCATTTTCGCCATGGCCTCCTAGGAGAAGACAAATACCAACTGGAAAAGCCTGTTTTGATTTAAAATATTTTTTGACAAGAACAAGATGTTTCAAAACCAATCGGAACATTAGTGATGTATTTTGTTTCAGCTGAACAGGCCAGATGGCAGCAAATATGTTCAATCCCATTATAAAGTAGTCAAGAGAACAAAGCTCTGCAGACCCTCAGTAACCAAAATCTGTTCCTCTCTCTCACTGGGAATCCCAGGCGGAACAGACTTATCTTTTATTATTTACTCTAACCAAAGGAAATGTTAAACACTGCGTCCCCAGAGGGGAGGGCTCTCAAATAAAATGATACTGTACTTGAAATCCTGTAATCATATTCTAAAAGTATCAGTTCTCTGCAGCAAGGGAGGACTGGAGGGTGCTCCACAAGCTAAAGGAAACCTGGAAAGGTCTCTTCCGCAGCTCACAGCTGCCCTCACATTCCAGCACAAAGGTGTAAGAGGCAAACTCTGATCCTGCTCTGCTTTTGGCCAAAATAAAATCAGAGCTCGCAGAATCCCCTGCAGAAGGAGTCTCTGGGACAGTCACGTGTGGAAGGGAGAGGCATGAGTACTTTGGTTCCTGTCCTGATCTCTGTGGGACTCTGACTGTCCATGGATTCTCCCAAGCAATCTCACTGGAATGAGAATCACCAAAGTTAAGAGGCCTGAGCTCTCAGGATACAGTGGAGGCAGAAGACAATGGTTTCACAAGAGAATCAAAGCAACAGCTTTTAGATGGCAGAATGTTAAAAACATTAAAGGTCAGGACTCAAGAATCAGTGTGTGACTAAATCAGGGTTCAGAGTTTCCAAGCAGGACCCTGAACCTGTTTTAATGCAGTGCCTAAGAATGAGGATGACCCTGAAGAACAGGCAGCCTGTGCTGCTGCTGGAACCTTCCAGCCGGCTGCTACAGCTAGATTCTTAAAAGGTTTGGATGATTTTACAGGCTGGAATACCTGCTTTAGTGAAATCTGTGCTTCCCACTAATCCAGCACTTGACAGCAGAGGATCTCACAGAACTTCACAACATGGATGAGCAATGTCAGTGCAGTGTCACTGGCCCAGGGCAGCTCTATCAAAGGCAAAAGCACTGCCAGGTGTGCAGCCAGGACTCGACTCTGCTAAGGGTGCTGGTACACCAGCAGGGAATATTTCTGTGCTCTCATATGCCCTTTCTCTTTCATACGTGCAGAGGTTGATTGTCCTTCCATTCTCCAAGAAACACCCTTGAAATAACACTTGCAGAGAGATAGTGTGTTCTTGTCCCTGGGACATGTGAGCCTGCTGGCACTGAGACTCTGCACAGCAGCCAGATTAAAATACTGCCATGGAGAGGCTGATATCCTTCCCA
Source organism: Tichodroma muraria (assembly GCA_013390105.1). Lineage (NCBI taxonomy): Eukaryota > Metazoa > Chordata > Aves > Passeriformes > Sittidae > Tichodroma > Tichodroma muraria. The sequence continues at coordinate 11,466 of WAAG01052334.1, forward strand.
GTAAGAGAAATGGGCATTTTATTCCCTGTCCTTTAACAGGTGACACTGACAATGCTCAAGCATTGTCCCTGTTTACAATTGTCAGTCTCTTACAACTCCCTTACACGCCAGCTGGACTTAAAGACTATCCAAAAAATGAATGAATGCTCAGGAAAAAAAAACCAACAACAAACTCATAGTGAAAGCCAATTCCCTCTGGTACAATGGCTACTGCATTTCCGTTGTGCCTTAGGGAAAACAAAGCCCCCTGAAACACTCAGGAATGGAAGAGTCACCTTCCTTTCTGCTCCCTGCTTTACACCTCCTTTTGAACTGCCCTGGAGACACTGAACGAAAATAAACCCACATCTGAAGCGTCTAAAGAGGCAAATCCATTTTTTATCACAGGCGCAACAAAAATGAAAGGGAGGGCCAGACTTTGCACTCCCCTCTCTGTGCACCCTCAGGACCAGGACACAGCACCACTCCCAGGGTCTGTTCCGCCTCTGACATGGGTGCTCCAGGCACTCGTGTTCTGCTTTACTCTTACGGCTTCCAAAAGCTGCTGCTTCTCTTCTGCTGGACCCCCATCAGCTACCCTGAGCTAAGGAGGAAGATTCCCAAGTTCATCAGCTTATGAAGACTTTCCCAAGTCTTCCAGTTTATCAGCTAAAATACTTTGGTGTTTTTAAACCTACTTGAATCTACAGACCTTTGAGAATCCACAGCATTAGTCTCACACCAAATACTATGGTTCTGTGGAATAACATGGTAAAAAATACACAGCCAGCAATTTTCAACAACTCACCCATTCTGTGCTGCTCAAAATACCCTAAATTAATTCCCTCTCTCAATTCACATTTTAGTTGTGTGTTTTTCTGTGTTTTAAAATCAGTTTGGTCATTGTTAGCTTGAACAAAAAAACTTTACTCCCAGAGGAGAGTCTTTTCAACAATTTTCTGGGGACAAAGAGGAACAGAACATTGAAAATATGAATTTATAATGAAATGGGAAACAAAGGAACATTAGAATTGCATTACTGAATCGGATCAACCTTGTGCACTGCTCTGTCTCCAACAAAGCCTTAAATATAGCAAAGTGATAATACTGCCGTTCAGAAATAGTTTGTTGGAGGGTTGACATCCAAATCCATAATTCCAGTCACCAAGGATTTCACAATCTTAATTTGAATGACGCTCTATCTTCTTTGTTTGCCAGTCTAGACAGTACAATGAATACAGTGATTTAAAACACAATGAATTCTCTCTTAAAACAAAATATTTTGTAAAATTGCTTTTTAATCATTTCTTTTCTCTCTTTTCATAAAGGCTATGCTATAAATAAACCCTGAAAGTTCGCATTTGATCATCATTTCTAAAGGCTGGGCAAGAGGCAAGTGAAGGGTTTACACAGAAAAAAAAGAGAGGCACTGTGGAACAGAAATAAAGGGATGCATTCATGATTGCTAACCTTTTGTTGGAGTGTCAACGCTGAGACAGATACAAGCCAGTAAACACTCTGCTCTCCATGGAGAGACCCAGCCCAGCGGGGTTATCCCTGCCTGGGAAGGGACAGGGAACCAAACTCCCCAAGGCCCACCAAGATCTCAGAACAAGGTGCCATTTTGCTGCTGGGAAGAGCAGCAGCAACTCAAATCCACTCGGTCCTGGTGGCTGAATTCCACTCTCCAGCATCATCTGGGGAAGGGGATCCAACACTTCCCCAGCTGAGGAATCCAGGGCAGCCTCAACAGGCAGTGGATCTCAAGGGAAACCCTGCTGGAACCCAGGGAAAATTCTACCTCCAATGGAAGCCCAACTTTGATACAGCATCTAAAAGCTGGAAATTTCAACTTTTGTCTTTTCAATAATGGGAAGGGAAATGTTTTTAACCCTGTGTAGGAAGAGGCACCAGGAGAAGCCCAGCATGGGAGCCACAACAAATGAAACAAATAATGTTCTATGTAATAATTTTAACTGTTCTGCAGCAGTGAAGAACCTCTCTGTCACTCATCTCTATTCCACACATACAAACTCAGCTAACAGATGTCTTTAGCATCATTTTAAGAAGTCCAGTGACAGATATTTTTGGATTTGAGGGGCACAAATAGATCTCTTGAAATGCTGAGTTGAAGAAACACTTTTAAATCTTTATAAGAATTTTAAGCAAGGCTGCTATTTCCTTCTAGGCTTTTATTTAGGGATTGCTTGTTCCACAGCTTGGAGATGCAAAATTCATCTTATCTGTGTTTACAGGAGTTACATGAGTGTACTTCTGTAACACAGGCCTAGCAGAACATTACTTTTTAGTGGTATATGACTGCATGAAGAAAGCATGTGATGGACCATATACAATATTTTTCTAGTGGTTTTTTTTCCCCCCCTTTAAATTTGTTTGAGTTACAGGGGCAGATCTTGGCAGTGTGAACAAAGCCCAGAATCTGTAACTCAATTCTCTGTGGGTTTCTGGATGGAGCAAGCCAAGTTTTAAAACACATTATGGATAAATATTAGAGCTGAGCAAAAATTTCACACCTAAGGCCAAAGTGTGAAAATTTGGCTTTGATTCATTTAGTGAAAAGGTGGAAATTTTCACACAAGTTTGTATTTTCCTTTTGGTCTGATCCAACATCGATTTCTGTGTCTGTATCAAACCTCAGAGAGAAAGGGGGGGAGAGAGAGGAAGAGTTTCTGTCTCTGTGCACATGAGATATAGAGGAGGAGGGAGAAGAGGACGGAAGGATGGAGGGCTGGCAAGCAGGACACCAGCTCAGGACTTGAGTCTGTCTTCCAGGAAAAGTTCCTGGCCTTTGGAATGTCTCTGTCCATATGTTCAGTAACAGCACTGGCCCTTCTCAGAGGCATATTTTATACACTTGTTTGTTACACCGAGGCAGCTCAAAAGAAGCCCAACATTATTCTACCTTTCAACCATCCAACTTGAGTTGGCAGAGGCCAACTGGATGGATCCTGAGCACTGAGATAAGGTGGATTTCTGGTTCGAGCACTGAATCAGATTCCAGAAAGTTTAAAGAGATTTCTGGAGCTTTCTGGGACACGTAATTTACTCTCTTAATTTTCAGTTACCTCTCTCTGCAGTGGGCTGTGCCATTTCCCCAGTTTGGTTTGGCTGGGGCAGAGTTTGCACACTCGAGGTGTGTCCCCAGTTTTGCACTGTGGGTACCACAAGGAATTCCCAGCCCCACTGCACCTTCCACATCCTAGTGAAGGATGGATCACTGCCCTGTCCTGCACCACCAGAGCAGCTTTTCTCTCCTTAGTACCAGAACAAATGGAAAAGAGCTCTCACCGCAGCAGAGACAAGCACAGGTATGGCCACAGGATCACTTCTGCCTCCAGAGCACTGACTTTGCCTCTCCCTCAGTGTCTCCACAGTGCCAGCCAGGCTGTGGTCACCCAGTTTGGTGTCCCAGAGCCCAGCCAGGCTGGCCAGCCACAGGCGCAGCCCTAAGAGGAGCAGGCAGCTGCTGGAAGGGTGCCTTGCCATGCCAGCCGTGATATTAATTACTTATTTCGCAGCCCAAATTTAGAACAGGACGAGGGTCAGCTCTGACTGCCACATCATCTATCAGCTGGAAACTATGTTTGGGTCTAAGCTCCAGCCACTCTGCTACTAAATATAGGTTGATTTGAGTCTGCACTCCCCCAAGTTGCCTCTGACTAGCAAATAATTAAGCAGTTTGCCTGGTGAGGGCTCTGCTGCTGGCACCTCTTTGTGCCCAAAGCTGCTTGGACACAAACCTGACAACTTAAGCAGGGGTTTCAGCTTCCCTGGGCAATGGAAAGAGCCCAAGTGCTCAGCTCCTGTTTCAGCTTCCCAGACTGCTGGCACTGGTGCCATGAATCAAGTCTGTGAGCACCACCCAAGCAGTCTGGGGCAGAGTTTAGCTGCTCTTCCCCAGACATGAGCCTGTGCAGCCCCTCCAGGAAGGGACTGTTCCCTTCAGTGGCTGTGTGTGAAGGTCCCAGCCCACGCCGTGGTGCTGATGCCACAGCTGGAATGGGCTCCTGACTCCTGAACTGGCACTGGCAGCACATCTCCCTCACTCCCTTCTGAGGTGGAATAAATTTAACCACACACAGCATCGCTGTTAAAATGGACTAAGAAGGTCTGTCCATTGAAACCACATGAAAATATACTGATTTAACACAGTTTTTAGGCTTGGAAATGTTATGCTGACAGGCAGCTGTGTTTAACGGAACACAAGCTCAGCTGGGAGTCAGGAGAGCAAATTCCTCCGCCAGCTCCTGATGCAGGACACTGCCCAATCAACTCTCTCCCTTCTCATCCTTCCTGGGGATGGAGCAAACTAATCCAGGGAATGTTCCTCTGCATAACCTGCAACACACTACTTTGCTTCTCTGGCTCCCTCCTCACCCTCTGCTTGCAGCATCTGTCCCAATGCTTCTACCCTCAATTTTAAGTGGCAAAGCCTTTGGGGCAGGCAGGGCAGGCGTGTGATTCCACGTGGACACGCACACCAAAAACTGAGCTGGACACAAAGCAATCCCTCCCTGTGAGGGTGTGAGGCCCTGGCACAGGGTGCCAGCTGTGGCTGCCCCTGGATCCCTGGAAGTGCCCAAGGCCAGGCTGGACAGGGCTTGGCACAACCTGGGATGGTGGAAGGTGTCCCTGTCCAAACCACTCCACGATTCTGATTCAGACCAGGGACGGTAAAACAGAGACACTGAAGACCCAGCCCAGGGGATCCTGACACTCAGCTGGGCACCCCACACAATATTTAGCTGAACATTTCCTCCAAGGTGCAAAATTCAGATTTATTCAGCTGATTTCTTTCCACATCCATGATGAACATTCAGCTTTCCTCACATTCAGTCACCAAGTTCAAACTTTTATTTGCCATCTGGCAACAGACTGGGCTTTACTGGGGGGAGGGGATAGGAAAGGGGCTTTTTTCCTTTTTTTTTTTTTTTGCATCTGTATTTGCTTTATGAGCTATAGCTAAGGCATCATTTACACATGGGGAACTGGATCAGGTTCTCTCAATTCATTCCATATGTTCACTTATGCTGTCAAAACATTTTTTCGATCTAATTAATCCACACACGTCTCTCTCTTCATTTCCCCACTTTGGGCAGTTTCAGCATTTTTGGGGTACCTAGCTGGGATTGTCATAAAACCAACTTCTGCCTATACTTTGCTTTAGGGTTACTCCATCAAGAAAGCAGAACTATTTGCAATATTTCACTCATCTTCATCTATTTATTCTTTCCCTGTTTCCAACGGTGGCTGAG
>WAAG01052335.1:0-12037 GCA_013390105.1 Tichodroma muraria
ACCAGCATGATTGTACAAAACGTTTTCAGAAAAATAGATCTTTCCAGAGCAAAGAATGAACGAAAAAAACAGAGTATGAGATACATTATAAATATCAATTTAGTAATATTGAAAATCTACAGTCATTTGTCTTTAAATAGAAGGCACTATAACCTATAAAATAGTACCAGTAGTCAAAACTACCCAAGGCAAANGTGCTGTTTCAATTCTTCTTTTCATTCAACAGATAAAAGATTTAACAAAAAACCTTCCCCCTGAAATAAAAGTTATCTCCTAAATTGAGGCATTAAATACAAAATACACCAATTATTATGGAATCAACAAGATCAAGTTTTATGTTACATCTTTGCTGAANTGCTAAGGCAGATGCTCTTTTTCACGCTGAACATTAAAACCTCTGGAAAACATTAGTCACTGGGATGCAAAAAAGTGGTTGTCTATAACAAAAAAAATAAAAAAACCCAGTACTTCATTCCAGTCTTCCTACTTAAAAATATAATAATGATTCAGCAGATGTGGGGAAGTGTGGGTACATGCTAGCAATCCACTCACACAGCACGTAATAAAAAGGTTTTCTAGGATTTTGAACACCATTAAAAGGAAAGGGCTACATTACCAAAAAGCAATTATTCAAAGTGCTGCACCTCCACAGCAGAAGGAAAGCAGGGTTCCTCAGATGTGATTCAAGCCACCACAGCACACTTGAGACACCTCTACATGGCATGAGGAAGTTCTGTAGAGAGCTGCTGCTAAAACCAGCCGCTTCCCAGGGCCTGGCCACATCTTCACACAGACCCGTGTGAGAGGTCAGCACAGTGCTGAGAGCAAGGCACAAAAGGCTACTCCATGGAAGAGGATCATAAACCCCTGCCTTCTACTCTTCTTCCTCTGCAGAATTTTTAATGAAGGGGGTTTCTGCATAAAACCTGCAGATGCTGCAGTCCTGCAGATAAAGTGATAAGCTCGCCCTGGACAAGCCGGAAGTATCAGGGCTATAGAAACACACAAGTGGGGTTTAGGCGTGAAGTGGGCATCTGTCATTGGATTTAAATCCCTGAATTTCATGACTGACAAAGACAGAGATATTAACAGATCTAAATGGAAAAATCTGTAATGACACCCTTCAACTTAGAAGGACTTCAAAACATGTTTTGGAAAAAATTAAAACAAGGAGTCAATTGAGCTACTTCAGGCTACATCATGGAGACAAAGTGAACAGTATTTGCTTTCATTTTTATCTTTAAACTTTCTTAAAAAAGTTATTATGATTTATATTATATCTCAGGATGCACAGTTCCATTTTATCCTAAGAGCCCTAGTGAGCAGAGTGACGCATTCATGACACAGTAAGCGGAGGAGAAGAATCAGGAAGGCAGAAATGGTTAAGGAAACAAACCATTTTGAGGAACCATGGTTATAAATTGCAAATTCAATATCCTTTGTGACCATTCTTACCTGTAAGGTAGTTAAAAGAGTTTGCATCACGTAAGTCTTTCCACTAGAGGTATGTCCATAGATAAAGATGGATGGAAAACTAAACTGCTGACGCTAAGGGGGGAAAAAAAAAGTTGGTGCTGTTTCAATTCTTCTTTTCATTCAACAGATAAAAGATTTAACAAAAAACCTTCCCCCTGNGCCAGTGAAACTACTATAACAACAAAAACACACACAGACAAGCAGTGGGCTCCTAATTCAAATTAGTTAACTAAATGAAACAAAATTTTGCAAGCACAAATTGCAAACCAAACATTCCCCTAGCTTCTACAAACACTACAAATTGCCTTTCTTTTCATTAGCACCAAACAAAAAAGAATTAAATGGTGTGAAGGAGACAGGAATGCTTGCTCTTCTTTCACAAGACAATATTTGATGTATCTATTGATTTAATGGTTCTGATGCTGTTTATTTCACGTAATTTTTTTTTAAATGCAGGGAAAATAACTGAATTATTCTTTTTTTTCCATTCTGAACAGGTTTTCACACAGGTGAAAATGAAAACACAGGTTTGTGTTTTCATTTCTAAGAGTTTTGTATATTGACTTAAAAATGGATACAAAAATAAAATTGACACTTTTCATGAAAAACGAAAGTCCATTTATCCAAGATGAAACAATGTATATGTACTGTATGTGTGCAATACATGCAGGTTTGAGTATCTGTACATTGATGAAGAATTGAAGTATCTACTTTTAAGAAGAGTTGTGGCCAGTATGCTTGTAATATATACATAAAACTTGAATACTGTGATTTAATGTTATTAGTAGTAGTATCCATAATTAAAAACAGAAAACAGATACTAATTTCCAGCTCATTACTGATTGTAAGCAGACATTCTGCAAGCAATCTGCTTATAAGTTTGCAGATAAAAATCCCCATTACTTTTTACCGCAGCTTTGTGAAGCAGTAACAGAATAATTAACAAGCCAGTGATTTCTCACTCTTATGACCAGCCTCAAAACTACTAAGAATCAGAACAATTTAATATACTTAGAATTCAGGCACTCATATACTAGATTAACAGGTCAAAACCAAACAGAATTTCTACACTGACACTGAAAAAAATTACCGCAGAACTTCAGGTCCAGGAAGAGGAGGCTTACTCCCTGGTACTAACTGGCAAAGACAGAATGGAGCTGTGGCAAAATCAGGCTTCAGAGACAAAGACACAAATAGCTCTAAGTTTGTTTAGGTCCTTCCAGCTGCAAGACATCTTTCAACCTTCCAACATACCAGAACCTACTGCCAGACATTAAAGACGGTAACAAAAATTAAAACTTCAACGAAGAGGCAACCAAAGCATGTTCATAGCGCCATCACAAAAACACCCTTAAATTTCTGTTCTCCCCCCTGAGACAGCAGAATGCTTTTGCTCTTTTACAACATAGAATACAAAGAGCACTACCTCGCCAAATATTGACAGCAACATGGACACCTGGGATTCTCGGCAAGGCACCAAACTTTCCAAGCGAAGCAGGTCAGCTGCTGGGTACGCTGGATGTTCAAGATTAGGCATTTTGATATTCCTGTAGTTAGTCACCTAAATATGCAGCTCTCTTTTGAGGTGCAGAAAGAAATCAAGTGATCTGGAAAATAAAAAGTTTTCATTATCATTTGCTTCCATACACATAAAAGGAATGGGAATTGACATAAAATCTAAACAGAATTCTAGCTCAAGATAAGGGTATAACTACGATAGACTTAAAAGACTTCAGCAAAATTTGACTTAGCTATTTAAGGCATTATACAGACATTTCCACACCAGACAAAATCCAAAAAAGCAAATCAAAATGGAAAGGTATACAGGATATGAGCAAACCAATAGAAGAAAGAATTATCCTAGTTTGGTTAACTGAGGAATTACACATTTAATTCTGGTTTTATATACATTTAAAAGTAGCGAGAATAAAAATGAGTAAGGTAGACTAGTCACAGATCATCACCTCCCGGAACAGCCAATAAACAAGGACTTACAAACAACAGGAAAGAGGTAGGACACAAGGAAAGATCAGGATGACAAAGTAATAGGCCGCTAACAGGAAAGCTAACCCCATCTGGAAAGGAGCAGAGGCATATGAAAAAAATCCAGTTGATGGTAAAGACTGAAAATACTCCTTAATAACAGCAGGAGCCCAAACCAGTTACAGAGAACTGCGATATTAATGCCAATCTACCTTTTAGACAAGGACTAGACAAGGAAAAACAACCTTGATTGCTGTAACACTGGGAAGGCTGGATTTTAGTGACAGAATATAGAAAAACGCCTCAGTCAAAGATATTCTTTGTCTGCACTTCTAAAACTGCTAGAAAGATGGTACTTTTACCTGTTGTGATACAGACAACACGCAGAGAGAAGTGAAATAACCTCAACAGCTGGATTCTGACTTTGACAAACACAACATGACAATCAAAGTTTGGAAATTACATTAAGGCAGTAAAGATATTTCATCAACTGACAGGATTATCTGTATGTTATCAAGACAAAGCACTCCCAACTGTTTTAAATGTAAGTATTTACAGACAAATACATTATGCTGGTTATAATTACAACAGCACAGGGAAAAAAATCAGGTTAGCAGAAGGAAATCAGAAACAGCTAGATAAAGGGAAAACAAGCTGTTCTAAAGGAAAAATGCAGCAGTGGATTGCACTAACAGGAGAGCTACTGGGGTACAAGGAGGTTTGTAAATATAAATGTACTTTGGAAGTACCTTAAAATAGAGTTCCTTTTGGGATCAATCTCTGGTAAGTATTTCCATAAATAGAGTTGAGAAAATATTTTTTCTTTTATTTTTACGCTTTGCCTTCAGTGTTTTCTGAGGTAAAAGCTGGGACTGCAGAATCATCAACAGCAAAGTAAGTGGAATTAATGAGGGGAAAAAAAAAGGATATCCCTGATCATATAAGTAATTCAGTACTCGTATTACACCTACTTGAAAGTAATCACATCACACCTACTAAGGACTACAGTTAGATATCAAGAAACTAAGTCTGAAGTAACTTGAAAAATAAGTTTATTTATAAGTCAATCACATATTAAGTATGGGAAATCAAAGTAATGCTGCTATCAAGGGCAAAACAACCTCCACAATCCTATGTACCAAGCAAATGATTTCTTATACAGAGAATCATACAAACAGCCTTGGCCCATTTTACCAGCTTTGAATGGGTCTGTGCATCTCTCCACCATATCTATTCAAAATGGAATGAAGACACAAAAACACAAATAGCTTGATTAACGTTGCTCTCTAAAAATTTAGCTAGGTATACCAAGGATGAGAAGAAAAAAATTTTGACAGGAACCTCTAAAACCAAGGACAAACAAGTGGGGAAAAAGTTCTAGAAAAGGCTGAAAAAATTGAGTAAATTTAAAAAAAAAAAAAAAAAGACAGCCCTTTTGCTCCACTGGCTACATGAGAACAGGGCTGGACTGCGTCTTAAATATATCTAAAGCCATAGAATACTTCAGCTTTTCAAGGCCACTCCCAGGCAAACTTCCCTCCGAGGAAGCACAAATCGCCGGCGGATCGTATCTGCCAGCCCTGTCTGCTTCTCACACACCCCTGCAAATAGCAACTTTCACCAAACACATTTCAGCCCCTGGATGAAAACCTACATCTCTACTGGCTATACATAGGTGTCTTAATCTCCAGCGGGACCCCATTCTCCAGCTCACAAGAGAAAGGATGCTTAGAGCAACGCGTTCACAAAACAATTCATTTAGATTAAATGGCAATGATAACATAAAGTCAAGTATCAGCCAAAGCTTGAGTTCAGGACGTTCCAGCCCGGGGAAGGTTGCACGTGTGACTCCAGCCAAACCAGGAAGTTGCAAAAAGCACTTTTCAGCTGACCGAGTAAGGATGTTCAGACCACAAGTTAAACTTCACGGCGCGACTTCATGATTTACTAGGACTTCTCTCAACTCACTGGTCCTAAAACATCTACACTTGGCAGCCTTTCCACACTCTAGCATAAAAGATGAGTACAAAAATGACCGAATTTAAGAGAATAGCACGGTTCTGCGTCCCCTCAGGCCCTACAAGCCCCCTGGCCGGCATGGGTGTGCCTTGGCTGAGGTGGAATGACGACCCCCGGCCTCCATTCGGGCGCGGCTTAAGGGCTCCTTCCGCCACGTGTGTGTGGCTGAGGGTGCTCCCGGCCCAGGGGGCGGCTCAGCCCGCGGCGAGTTTTCCCCCCGCAGCGATTCCCCCTGGGAAAGCGGAGCAGAAGCAGGTCTACCCCTTCTGCTCCCCGCCGCCCTCCTTCCCGCCCGCCGCGCCTCCTCTCACCGGCCTCCCACTCGCTCNGACTCTGCCACTTACCCAGGCGGGTATGCCACGGGATGTCCTGTGCTATCCCACTGGGAGAGCCGGCGGGGGACTCTGCCACTTACCCAGGCGGGTATGCCACGGGATGTCCTGTGCTATCCCACTGGGAGAGCCGGCGGGGGACTCTGCCACTTACCCAGGCGGGTATCCCACGGGATATCCTGTGCTATCCCACTGGGAGAGCCGGCGGGGGACTCTGCCACTTACCCAGGCGGGTATGCCACGGGATGTCCTGTGCTATCCCACTGGGAGAGCCGGCGGGGGACTCTGCCACTTACCCAGGCGGGTATCCCACAGGGCATCCATCCTGTGTTATCCCACTGGGAGAGCCGCCGGGGCTCTCTGCCGCTCGGGAGCCCCAGCGCTGAGGCATTTCTCCCTCAGGGACGCGCGTGACGGTGTTGCAAAATGCGAAACATGTAAACTTTTCTTGAAAAGGGATGCTCTTTGATCTTTGTATATTTTGAAATCCAATCAACGAGAAGGGAGAATTAATCCATGAAACAGAGAAAGTCTAGCAAGCTCTAAGTGGTGTCCAGGTGTCAGAAAGACAAGTTACTTGGTAGGATTGTCCTGTTAAGGTCTGGGGCTGGGCATGTTTCAATGATCTCAGCCCTCGGGGGAGGTTGACAAGGCTTGGGAAGAAGGATGTACCGCTGGTGGTGGACACAAAGGATGCAGAATGTGCGGGTCTCAAGGACAGTTGGCAGAACACTCGAGATAAGCGAAAAACTTAAGAAGCCAACTGTGCTAATTCAGCTCCAACTGGGTAAAAGGTAATTCTGGCACACCATGGACCCAAGAAATCCCCAGACCCAAAAGAAGAGAAAGTTTGAGCATGCGGACTAATTAGCATGAGAAGTGAGAGAATCATTAGCTCATCAATACTATTTAATAAGAGAACTCTGTAACTTGTAGGAAATGAACACTAACTCCTTTGTTTGTTAAAATGTATAAATAGTAAAAAGTTTCAATACTTCGGATGTTTGATTTCTGTAATATCACCAAATGCCCAGGCTTGTGCAACTCAGAAATAAATAACCAGTGTCTCTCTTGAGTGTATAATTATTGCACGCCAGGTAACAAATCTGAGTTTTGTGGATGAGTGGAGCCTAGCTTACACATTTAAAATGCACATAACTTACGTGTATTCATACACAAAACTGTTTAAAGCCAGGTCTGTGGAGCCTCTGCTCCAGTCAAGCTCTGAAAATATATAATCATAGGTTAAATTACAGCTGAAGTTATATTATGCATAAGCAGTGCACACTGTATTAGAGGGATAAATGTGACAACTGCATGCTGGGTTATGAAAGCTTAAGTGATAAACTCCTTCCCTACTCGGAGTTGGCTGAAATGTTAAATTAGTAAATAAGACTTAATGTGAATCAAGCATGGCTTACTTTTAGCAGTCAGGGTTTTTTGTAAGTGTGCATGTATATGCACAATCATCATAGCTTGGCCTGAACAGTATTTCAGATCTTTAGATATATATTGTAAATTTATAGGCAAAACCAACCTGAATGGAATTAGATAAAGAGAAGCAAAAAAACCCCCAACTGATTTATGGTTAACTATACAAATTTTTGTGCAGGGTTTTTTGTTTGTTTGTTTGTTTTTTAAATGACCTGCTATTTATCAGAGTTTTGACAAAACATAAGATGGTAAAATTATTGTTGGTGCTGCAGAATTTGCATATCTGAGTACAAAAGTTGTAGTATTACTAGTCTACTTCTTGACTTGTGAAAAAATCTTTATTTGAAACAATAGGTATCTTTTAAAGTGTCATATCAAGGCATATGCTTCCCAACATTGTGAAATACTTTTTTTTCTAGCTTTTGAAACTATGGAATCTGTTGGAGCAGATTGCTCTGCATGCAGATAGACCATGTTTCAGGAAAAAATCCCAAATATAATAATTGAAAGAAGTCTCAGTAAGTCCACATTTGTGTAGCGTATGTGGGAGATGAAATTAAACACTTTGGAAGCAGTTCTTAGTGATGTTTAGAACGTGCATTTTCTATGGATGACTACTGAGCAAATCTGAAATTTGGATTGGAGTTGAGCAACAATTCTAAAAAAAGAGGTCAGTTTTAAGCATGTAGTTTTCAATTCAGTGGTTATATTGGAAAATCAATGGTTCAGGCTGGAGTGCCTCCCAAGGTCCCTTCAACACAGCATAAATCTGTATCACCTCACAGAGGAGAGTCTCACTCTCCCTGTTATGTCCCCACTTCTTTTCATTTTCTGGTCCTAGGATTTGGGTGGTTTATAAAGAGGGCCTGTGGAGGGAACCAGTCCGGATGAAATCAACCCAAAAAAATGCTTCAGTGATTGCAGCCTCCCTTCCAAAAGCCTGCTATTTAACTGGGTGGGACCCCCACTCTGGTCTCACTTAGCTTCAAGTCTGAAGTTCAAACAAAATACCCAGTAACAATGCTGTTTATTAATCCAAAGTGCCACCATTATTACCATGAGGTAAAACTAAAAAAAAATAAATTCTGTATAGCTTTAATAATTTAAAATCATTGACAATATTGTAATTCATTAAAATGGTGGGACTATATTACCGTGTTTTTGTAAGATTTATCTGAGGTAACTACCACAGAATCTTGAACTCTTAAATCTGCAAATTAAAAGCTATCACAAAAGGCCACTGAGCAGTTCTGGCAATTACTTGGGCAGATCAGTGTCCATATATTCCTACAGAAAGCCTCTATTTCCTAAATAAATTTCCTGCTTAAATTTAGTAAGTGTGACCTTTTTTTTCATTCATTTCATCCAAAATTGTTTAGTAGCAGTTGCTAGAGATAGAATTCATGCCTAAGTATAGCTGGTTATGTGTAGCATAATGCATTTCAGTTTAGATCTTTCATCAACCACAGTTTTCACTGATGTCACTCAATATGCATTTCTGAAGAGCTTTAAATTATTTCTTAATATATACTAAGCTGCCGCATGTCTTTTTATCTTATTCTGACTATGAGTTGCTTAGATACCAAATATATTATAAAATGAGAAAGCAAACAGTAAACTGAGGCTTGAGACTTGCATGTAACAGAGCAGGAGATAGACCTTTCTTGCTGTGTTTGTGGTCTGATATTTTATAGTAACTCTTTTTTCTCCGTAAAGTTATTTTCAGTACAGGTAGTGATTAATTTTCATTCAAGTTTTTGCGTCCACAGTTCCAGTTACCAGCAAGCTTTAAATAAAGAATATTCACTCATTTGGTTCAAATCACTGGAATTCTTCATTTCTTAAACTTATGTATTTAAGTAAGTTACGAGATTATGTTCTTTATATACGTCTTTCTATATATCTAAATAGAACCACATATAGAACACATATATATTTATCTAGCTTCTGTATTTATGTAGAGCTATACAAAGGGAATTATGTATATAGAATATGTGCAGTATTTTTTTTTATTTCTCCCTTTCTTTCCAAGATACATTTTACCAGAGATGCCATTGTGTAGGGTGCTATTGAGACTGCATCCAGATTATTTTTTAGCAGTCTCTTTCTATTCCAAAAAGTCAATTGCAGCTGACAAAGGTGCAGAAAAGCACTTTGACAAAGAGCAGGAAGAAATTATTACTTTGGAAAGATGTTCACTTGAAAGCACCATTGAGGTGGTTTAAGAAATGACTGCCACCACATTTCCTGCCTTGTTGGATGATACTGCTCTTTCAACAGAGCAAGTGGAAAGGATAGTGTCATTATCTACCTCTACACAAATCATCCACTTAAATTCCCAGGTAAAGATTATTTAAAACATATACAGGGTGATTTTTCTTGGCAATGGATGAAAAGATCTCAAGTGACTTATCTCCTCATTGTCCTGGTAATAAAACAAGAAACTTCCGTGGTAGTTAGGCTTTGTAAAAGCAGATTTGGATGAAAGGGCTTTGAGTTACATCAGGGGAAACAGTCCCTGGAGACAGTTCTGTGGGCTGTGAGTGTCAGGAGCACAGTATATTCTCTTCACATCTTTTGCTGACTCCCAGTCATCCCGTGTCAGTGCCAAGGGGTAACACCAGTGGTGACCTGGCACTGCTCACATCCAGCAGGTGTTCTCTTCCACCGGCACTTGGCAGCAGAATCAGAAACTGAGATTTGATCCATAATTTCTCATTAAGTTTGCTAAAGATAGACAACGATGAATATTTAACAATCTAGTTGTTAGTGATTATAATCACCAACAGTGGATTTTCAAGGAATTAGGAGTAATTAAGCTCTCATTTATAAGTCATTAATATAGAAAACAGTAATTCTATGGATTAAATACTCCCATAGTATCTAATGCAGAGGTTTTTGCAGACAGAAATATATGATGAACGATCTAGAGTTTGAGATACCCAAATGAGATCTGACAAAAATATCACCATAGGCAATTACTGCTAAATTTCAGCTGGTTGCTCAGACAAATCTGTGGCACAGTATCATAACAGTTTACTTAGAATTTAGGCCTCAAGGGAAGCAGTCTATTAAAGGTGAGGCAGAGAAGATAAATACTTTTCCTCAAGTTTCCAATAAACAAAGTCAATTCATACTGGAGATATCTTAATTTCTAGTTGCATTTCCATTAATTCTAGACATGTTTATTTTCCAAATTATTTTTCTTGGAAAATGATGCTCTACCACCAACTTCCTCAGTTAAATCAATTGATTAACTTATTGCTCTAAGAAGGTACATAACTTATTTCTCTAGGAAGGTGCATAGAAGATTGCAGGGATGTGCATACTCCTCACAGAGTACATTTACCAGGAGTGTATCAGTTTTGAACACCAAACTGCTGAGGTTTGATAAGTTATTTTATATTCTTTATAAACCAGAAGGCCAGGGAAAGTGATTGTCATAGGTATGTAACTGTTACTTATTGTTATATATTTAAATTATGAAACTCATGCCAAAGTGATGCCATTTCTAGCTCAGGTTAGTTCTACGAGGAAGTTCTTGGTTCACTTGCCTAAATGCCTGAACAGAGACTGAGTTAATTAGGTATGTGAGTTTGGACTCAATGGATTTGCATAACTGGCATTTGTTTGTAGATCTCAGTGTGAATTGAAATAAAACTAAACTTGTTTTCATCTATATTAAACTTTCCATAGTGCCAAAAACTAACTCACACTACATTTATCTTTGTTCATGTGCTGGGATCCCCTGAACAGAGCCTGACAGCCTTGGCTTGAAGCTTTACCCCACTTATGGAGTTTCCAACCCTGGGAGATGACATCCTAGCAATTTTAAAGTGATTTTTTTATCTCTCATGACATCATCTGTGATGCAGGATTCAAATTCCCAGACAGCATAATCTGTTAGGTGGGTTTTGCCTTCCTTAAATTGGACACATAGCTGTTGATACATTCATTGCAAAATGGTTTTCTTTCATGTGAGATTGGTATTATTTTGAAAGTGGTTGATTGTTGTTTCATAATCACAGCAATATAATTTCTGTGGGATTTTTTTTTTTGCTAGCTTCCAATTAATTATGAGATACAGAGCACAACTTTTTTGTCAATATAGAATTGAAAGTTAATTTGATATTTAAAAAGAAAATCAACCAAATATTGAGTAAGCAGGAGAATGCAGCAACTTAGTCATCACATTTGTGGACTAAACTTTAATATCACATTTTTAATCTAGAAAGGTAAAAAGCAGTTAAATTTCACTGTAGTCAGATAGAGTACTAGCTGAGGCTAATAAGAAATCCTATCTACTTCTCAGCTTGAACTTTTTCTTCAGCTTATTTTCCATGACCATGTAACCGTCTCGGTCTTATGCCAAACTCTCAGCAAAATAAATTTGGCATTTAGATAACTGCATTGGAAAAAAATTCCACGCTAACAATTTTTAATAATCCTAATTAATCATTGATTAGTGCTAATGACAGCAAAAAAATTATTTGCTGTTTGCACTGAGCTGAATTAATTTACTTGTAAAATGAATGCAATTAACCACTAAGACTTACAGTGTGTAATGTATTAACAGTAATGTATTAATCTCCCATTTCTAATACACTATATCAATAAAAAACTGTCTGTTTGTTAAGTGATAAGAAAAGTAAGGTGGTTTCAGGTGGTAGGCTTTTCATTGCATTTATCACCAGTGTGTTGTGGTTTCTTTCAACTACAATAAATAATACATGATTTGGAGAGAAAAGCAGTACAAACCTTGGTAGATACAGGTATTTTTTCTGACGGTACCC
>WAAG01052337.1:10190-24557 GCA_013390105.1 Tichodroma muraria
AAGCTATTACATTGTTGATTTAATCATATGTAGCTTGTGTTGTACTTTACCAATGTACTTTTCAAAGTTTGCAGTCAGTGTTCTCTCTGATTCCAATTGTTTGTCACTGAATGTCATTTATTGCAGAAAAACTGATTATTTTCTCAGAATGTTGATGGGAATGGTAACAGAGTTGGGAGTAATGCTGCTAAAAAACATTTCCATTTTTCAACTGGGCCTGTCACAGAGCCAAGGAATGATTCTGATGTGTCCTTCCTCCTTCACTCTGTCAAGGCCCCATGTCAGACCCAAAGCCCAGGCCAGAAGGGAATCAGTGAAGTTTGCCTAAATTTGAGGATAGAAAGAATGAAATGGGAATAAGAATTTCTCGCAAAATGTGGGACAAAATTTGTCCCAACTCTCTCTGAAAGCTCAGGAGCAGAGACCAGGCAGGATGGAGAGGAGTAAAGGAGAAATGTGGTTTCAAGCCACATTTATCCATTGAGCATAGGGAAAAAATTAAATGGGAATTTTATTGAGGTCACGCAGTCCCTGGGAGAGGTTCTGGGAATCTCTGTTCTGAGTTTATTTTAATAAAGTCTGTGATGTGCACCACAGTGTTTATTTCCAACAAGAATAGTTATCTACCCAAACTGCTCTTGAGTGGCTGCAGGATTGAAAGCCCTTGCATCCACACAAAGAACCAAGAGCTTAGTGCCCAGGGAGAGGGAAAATCAGCTTACAGTAATCACCAGAAGCCAGCCAGGTAAATTTGTACGTTTGCTGCTGTCAAAATTGGTGGTAGTGCAGAACCTTTTAAATCAATCTATTTTCTCTAGCACGCAGTGTAATAGGGACTTCTCCCAGTGAACAGAATTCCTGAAAAAAAATCAATAATTTTCTCTTTTGTGACATTATTATATTCTATATCGTGTGGCGTATTTTATTATATTATAGATTATGTGGCATATTTTATGATGGCTGTATGAACTCTGCCTACCTGGTTCTTCCTGTCTTCCAGCAATTAACCTTTTTTGTCCCTAGTTGTAAATTAGTTTGTTTACTGGGGCTCATATTTTGTCAGAGGGCTATTTCGGCATGCTGCTGGGCTGACAGAGATTATCCCAATTACATTTTACTGATAATCTTCGGTGTCTGATGCCTTCCATGTGAATACTTGCATGGGATGAAATGCTGCCTTTCATTTCTGTGTGATCTGGCTTTACTCATAGGTAATTTGTGCAGAAATTATAAATTTCAAAGCAGGAGGTTAATTATGAAAATCAGTGACTAATGGAACTTTGATCAATGCCTTAATCCCTACTAACTGGAATACTCAGTGCTGGTGCTGGGTTCCAGCAACCTGTGCTCATGTCTCTTCTGCCTTTATGAATGGCCTGTGGGAACCCCCTCAAATTCTGTGCCCCTAAAGGCACCTTTTTTATAAGGGTGAGCCTTCCTTATCTATATATAGGAACGTGAACTTTCCTGTCTTCTTCCCTATCCTCTCTTTTATAGAGGACTTGTGAAAATAAACCCAATCCTAGTCTGTGATAGCAAAGGTGCAGGAAGTGTAATACACAAAAATGATTTTCCTGGTTAGGTTTAGATGCTCCTGAGGGTGATCCAGGTCATCTGCTGGGGTTCACCATCCCCTGTAGGGTGAGGTCCCAAAAGGAGAATTAGCCTTTCCAGAGCGAGACAGATAATTTATAGGAGTCCTAGGGGAGAGAGGATGTTGGAGACTAAATTATTGCATCTCTATTTGCTTTTCCGAGTGAGAGTACAATTAAAAACCATTATATTATTTTTAGAATGTTATTGTTAACTGTTCTTTTCAGCAGTCACACTTTTCATTTCCATATTGTTGTGACATCTCCTCTCTGGGCATGGCAGTTGCATGAATTAACTTAAGTGCTGTTGTTCAGTTTGATTACAAGGAAACTGAAATATGGCCCTCATGGGCATTATCTGTCACATTGCTGAAAACAAGACCATCATAAAGCTCTGCTTGTTGCTGTAAAAGCCTCGCAGTGCATCCATCTCTGTGAGGTACCAAATGTCTGCCACTCCTGACAGAGGCCTCTTGGTGCTACCCTGCTGTCCTGTGACATGGGAATTTTGCTCTGTTCCAGCCTCCTGAGATCGCTGCAGTCTTTCCTCAAATTCTCTAATCCAGCCTTCTCCAAAATGAGAAATTTTTTTTGTGCTTCATCTGGGGAGGAAGGCACAAAGTGTCATTCATAGACTCTTTACATCTATAGGCACATGTTCCTCTCAGTTATAAAGTGTGATGAATTCGTAATCCAATTGCTAGAGTAAAACAATACACCTCCTGTAATCAGTAATTCTGTTTATGCCTCGAAATCCTCACATTTGTGAAATACACAGAGGTAAAAATGGAGATGGAAATATTGTGATTAATTTTTCAATGCACTGTCTTTTCAAAAGTTCTGTGCCATTATTTCCTTTCTGGCCTCCTTGTGTCATCCTGAACATGGCCCATGTGCTTCTGCCTTCTGTGCATTTTTTATTTAATACCTGTCCTCCTTTCACTTTTACAAATGAAGTGCCTATTTTAGGTTTCCTCAGATGCTTTTCTCCAAGTGGTTTGAGCCACGTTATTTTCATGCCCTACTTTGGAAATGTGTGAC
Source organism: Tichodroma muraria (assembly GCA_013390105.1). NCBI lineage: Eukaryota > Metazoa > Chordata > Aves > Passeriformes > Sittidae > Tichodroma > Tichodroma muraria. Next base: position 12,824 of record WAAG01052337.1, read on the forward strand.
TCAAGAATTACTGAGGGTCTTAAGGAGTTAAAACATGAAATAATATTATTCTCTTAGATATAATGAGAAAATTGGCTGCTGTCAGCTGTAGGAGCATGCTTCTGCTTTTCAGCTCATACAGAACGCATGTGCAAGCATTAGCTAATTTTATACTTTATCTGAAAAACTGCACTTTCTATATGTTTAGCTCTCTGATTAACTCCATCAGTTTTATAAAAGATCTTTTTGTTAAAGAGCACATAAGACTAAAACAACGGGTAAATTATTCTTTTTATCTTATATCTCTGTTTTGAATATGATTCTTTTTCCCTTGTCCGTATCTGTCCTCTACTTCCTCAATTAATAAGCCATGATTTCATCCAATCCCCAGTCAGCCACTCCTGTAATCACGGATATCATCTGGTTTTCAGGGTAGGACTGAGACCTGAACTCTGAGTGGCTTTTTTTTAAAGTGTTGACTGAATTGGTTGACTCAGACTGCCTTGAAGAACATGTCTAAGGTACTCAGAAAATATGTCAGTGTATGTAATATACATAATGAAAAGAGATTTTTGTCTCCTAAATGCTAGGATTCCAGGAAATGAATATTTCACTCTGGCCTGATTAGAAACCAGCTCTGTCATTTAAAGAAGTTGCAATTGGAACAAGCTTTGAAATTCTTTATTCATTTCATACTTTAACTTTTCTGTGTGAACTGCTTTCATTTTTGACTCTGTGTGGCTAATAATAGCTGGACAGACAGCAGCTGTCCAGTCCTATTCAGGGATTAATGAGTAGTTCACAATCTAATTTTTAGCAAACGTTGTTGCTCTGTTTGTAAGTCAGCCCCTGAAAAAGGCTGTACTAAATGAAGTCACTATCTCCTCTCATATCCCTGCTTTCCATCTGGAAAAGGAGCAGCAGCAAGTTGTTGCTTCTTCTGTCTCTGTGTGTGTGCGTGTCTGTGAGTGTGTCTGTGTGTTGCCTGTTGGTCAGAGGCTGGAGCAGGGAAATTCAAGATGTCCCTGAGAGCATCTCAGCGTGTTTATCTGCAGACTGTCCCCTGGATGTGTGCTAATGGGTTTGCGATGGGTTTGTTCCCTCTTCCTGCCTTGGGCAGCTCTGGACCGGTGATGCCGGCGCTGTGCGAGCACAGTGACTCAGTGATTGTGCCCTGCCTGGAGGAGCAGGGCGTGCTGACCTGCCAGGCTCCTGCAGCAGCGCTCCTCGAGGTCTCCAGTGGCCCTGTGCGTGCTGTCACTTGTCCCCAAATCGCAGTGCCAGGCTGTGCTGCTCCAGCTGCTCCCTGGCTCTCCTGTTCGCTGTGCTCACGCCGCCTGGGAACACTTCTGTGCAGCCTGTGTCTTTCTCCAGGCAGGAGAACAGGTCTCAGTCCCTCTGCTTCTATCAAAACCCTCTTCGTGCAGTGGCAGTGGCAGTTCTGTTGACAGAGCTGGGGTCCATCTCAGCTGGAGCACCTGCATAGAGAATTAAACAGGGAGCCCATGGCAGGTTCTTTTGAATAGATAACTTAAATACTGGTATTATTCTGAGCTCTTATTAAAATCTGTCATGCATTTAATTCCTAATGACCTACAATTTTAGGGCTGACTGGTCCTTTCACAGGTCTAACTTGACGTCTTTCAAAACCTTTCAGAAACAGCCAAGTTCTCTGTAAATCAGAATCTCCTAAAATGGCTTAAGTTGGACCCCTGTATCATTTCAAACATTATTTTCAGATGACTGTCTTCAGAAACTTGGGATTGTTTCTAATGATGTGCTCCATTTTGCTTGCCTAGAGAGTGCTGTAGAGAGATTGTATCAAGCTGAAAAAAAAAAAAAAAAGCCTAAGGAAAGGTACATTTTTATGGTCATTAGGTAGTTTCAAAAAGCATTACAACAGGTGCAATAAACCACAGTGTTTCACAATACATAGCATAGTTTCTTATCCAGTCATGTTTATTTACTTTAGATTTCCTTGATGTGGCACAGAAACTAATATATTGAGTTACACATTTTTAGATTGTACCCTGTGCTTTAGTAGTTTTAAAAGTAGCAAGTGAGGAAGAAAGAGATGATGAGTAAAATGTTGAACCAAAAATGAATCCAGAGTACTAGGATAGCTTAACATGCCTCGAGACATGCTTTTTACCACAGGAATAGGTAATCAAAATATTGTGCTATGCAAAATGCTTTGTTTTAAAGAGGAAAAGAACAAGAAAAAAATCAGTTTAGGGAGAACATTAAACTTGTGCTTGGCATATGAAGGTTTCAAGGCTAGTGATATGCAGAATTTGTCATTAATATTCTTGGTTTCATGCTACACTCTCTGTCCTGTGACCAAATAATTGGAGTACATTTTACACACCATTATGCAACAACATAGGAGCAGGGTATACAGTTTTTCTGAAAGCTTGTCTATCCACTCTTTGCATTTTTTATTCCTTTTATGAACTACTCTGGGACATAAAAAATACACCCTATTCCCTTTATAGCTGTATAAATACTGAAGGTTAAATTGTACAAATGGTCTATGTCTAAACACTTGATATCAAATCTACACAGCTTAGTGAGGAGGATGCTCTAAAGAACCAGATAAATACCTGAGAGTGTTGATGCAAATCCAGCCTGTCCTTGTGTGCTGTGCATGGACAGGACCTGCTGTCTCCAACCCCTGGCCATGCTGCTTAGAGAGGACACCAGGGTTAAAGCAGCAAAGCAGAAGTGCTCTGTGGCTATTCAAATATATCCTGAGCCGATGCCATCCTTCAATGAATAGAAAAATTCTATTTTCTATAGTAAGAAACTCGTTTCACCAAATGACAGGAAATTGAGATCCATGGAAGCTTGACTTTCTCATCAGTGCACTTTGTTCACAGTTTGCAAAGTTGTTTTTAGAAAACATCTTTCATTACATTGTGGGAGAGAGCTCGTTGCAAGGAGTGTAGAGTAATAGCAAAATAAAATGCAGCAGATGTCCATTCTATTCAAGAAAGAAAGAAAGAAATTTACTGTTACCAGAGTTACAAAGTGTTCCCTGAAACTTTCTCTCTGTGGGAAATAACATGGGGAATATATTCTTTAACAGTTCTTGGTATTGAGTTGGCACTGGTTTTAAGTGACAGGTTCTCTTCAGGGTACAAATATGTAATGATTTGATTAGTTAACAGTTTTATTAGTTATTGATATGTTTTTCTATGTAAAATCCTTTTGACATGCTCTCCTAGGAGTTATTTACATTATGGAAGTTATAAGCTGCTGCAGGGTGGCTTTTTGTCTGCATTTTTTTAAAAGCAATTGCACATGCAAACATTAAAATAATTTCCTCATTTAGATTGGGACTGTAGCTAACAATTTTCATTTATAAGCCTTACCAGTTTCAATGCTGTTAATGAATTTTGGTTAAACAAAACTGATTTCAGTTGTTTCATAGAGTAATTTGTATGCTTTTGTTAAAACAAGCAATATTTGCAAGAAGAATCTGACCTTAGAATGATTTATTTTACTCTACTAAGCCATGAGGTGCAGTCCAGCAGCAGATGACAACCTAATACAATCATTTATATGCACTTTATAGAAAGTTACTTTTTAAATTGATTTTAATCAGGAGCAAAACAGAGCCTAGAATTAAACATCTATTGGAAACCTGAAGCAGTGAAGCTCCAGCAGCAGCTCCCAGAAGGATTCCTTTTGTTCTCATTCAGATCTAGGTTAAGGGTGTGGATGTGCAATCAGAGTTCTTGGAAATCTTGTGATGCTCGAAACGCAAATCCTGCTGCAAGTTATTAATAAATAAATAAACAAACAAACAAATAAATAAATAAATAAATTTCCTCCTCAGGTAAAATATGCGGTGTCCATGCCCATGTCCATTGCCCATGCAATTCAGGATTTGGCCTGACATTTGACCTTTGAAGGAGAACCAAGCTGCCCTGATTGTGAGCAGCACATCACTACGGGAGCTGGGAACTTCAGTATCTGTTACATTTCAGTGCTGTTGATTCAATTTGTATAAATGAGCCTAGGAACTGAGACTGCAACAGTACAAAGGCATTTCAGATACATCAAACAGCAAAGAATTTTCAAACCCTGGCTCATGAGGGGCCCTTGCAGCTCTTGGATCCAGCCTCTGTCTCCTCTTCACAAGTTACAGCAGAGCAGTTGCTGAAACATAGTACTGCTCCTTTTGAAAAGAGGGGGAAAAAGGAAAAAAAAAAAATTCCTGATTTTGCATACAAGTATGGGGATAAAGGTAGATATTGAAGTAGTTTAGTGCTCTAGGTGAAGTTTCAGGGGGAATTATGTTCTTCCCTCCTTTTAACAATGCAGATCCAAACACATCATTCTGTTTCATAAGTGAGTTTAGCATGGCACATAATCCAACCAAAAAACCACAATGCATCTATGATTTATTTAGCTGAGATCAAAGACATACAGCTGCAAAGAACCTAATGAAAATTTGATGATGCAGCAGGCAGGCTACATCTATTATTTAATTTGAAGGTTGTGATCTTATACAAAATTAGCTTCCAGATTTCTCTTGCACTCCTGGGCTGCAAATATACTTGTACTCTATCATTTTGATAGGGAGTTGAATCACCAAGATTTCACAGCAGATCCTTAGATGTCCTATGCTGAATTTGTTCTCAGGAAAGAAGATAATAAATTCCAGCTTTGAATCAGCACAGACACATTTCTGACCTCCTGGTGCTCAGCACTTGGACAGTTCAGCTTGTTTTACTTAAAGGACCAAGACTGACATAGTTTAAAACCATGATGGATTACTGAGGTGGGTCCAGGGTGGACACAGACCCAGCTCTTGTCCTACTGAAAATACCAATGAAGAAGTAAGCTCTAGAAAATTTTGAAAATAATCTATTAGGTTTTTGAATTATTATAGTTCTTCATTTTATGAAACAAAACAGCACAGAAATAAGTCTAATTAAAGTACTTTTTTTTTGTTTCTTGTTTAAAATAAGAGAAATCATGTTCTTTCTGTTATCTTGTTGATAGGCTGGGTAAACAATTACTAAAATAATTTTAATGGAATTTTTTTTTACAAATCAACCAGCTTATCTTTATTAAAATGAGAATGCTTTAGGTTGATGTTTTTGACTGGAATTTTACCTCAGTACAAGTTCTGGACATTAAACATGCTTTTGTTAATAGCTCTGATTTCCATGGTACAGTGCATTCATATAAGCAACATTTGGCTCTAGTTTTATAGTAGCAATCCCAGCCAATTTATCTAATTTGGATGTGTGATGCTGAAGTTAAAGATGAGTAAGGGAAGTCCAAAAAGCCTGATTGAAGCACAGGGAGTTCTATGGAAAGTGACTTTCCATCCTCCCATAGCCTCACACTCCAAGTCAAGCATGTGCTAATTGTCTCTCCACCCTGTGTTATTCAACTTCAAAATTATTACAGTTTTCATGCCAACAGTGCAACTCTGCACCTTCCAGGGAGTGAGAATAGGAAAATCTTGCCTGTCCTATTTCAGACTGAGGCTTTCCCTTGTTCTTGTGCAGCCAGGAAAGTGATGGGATGACTGCAGAGAAAGGGGAGCAGGCTATGAGCTTTGGGGAGGAGAACGAATGTAGGCTGAGAAATATTGATCCCACTTTCTTTAATGCATTTAGTCTTTGGTCTGGAAATCTGGTGTAAAATACAAATTCACACTTCCAGAATCCACAGAGTTTACTTGAGATTTGGTAACTTTGCTGAGTGCATCAAGGGAGTCTGGAGAGAATGTCTGTCCTTGGCTGTGTTCTGAGGTACTCCTCTGTATATCTCATTTCTTTTATACTCACTGAATATGTTGGCACTTCTCCTTTTTGAAATACCCAAGAGTATAATTCTGGCTTTCTCCAACTGAATAAAACATCAAAATCAAACCTAGAAGCTAAGTGATAGATTTTTTTTTTCTTTGTTAATAAATAAGGTAGAAAGAAAGCTCTTAAAGTTGCTCTTTTTTTTTTTTCACTACTGAGAATTTACCTAGAATGTATCATGAACAGATTAAAAAATTAATTAATTGTATCACTAACAACAAGTTTCAGTTTTCAGATTCACCTGCTTTGAATTTGGATATTCTTGGAAGGTCATCAGGTTCTTGGTGTTAAATGTGTCAAACTACAACAGAAGGCAGAAATATCCCTAGCATGGCACTATAAAAGCTGTGGGTTTGAGGAGAATTTTGCTAATTGGCAGATTGATTATTTCTAAGTGAGTCTAGTGCTGGTGAAATATAACACAAATTATTGAAATGAGATATTTTAATAATGTAGAGTGGGCGTAAGATGATACATACCTTTGATTATCACTCTGTCTGCTTGGGTTTTTTAATATAAACTTTAATAAAAAAAGCCCAAATTTCAGTTAATGAAAGGAAGAAGAATGTGATCCAAATTCTGGGAAGATATAATGGTTAATTGGGTTTCAAGTACTGTAGCTCCATTCTCAATAGTGTTCATTTTCTTTGCAGGATTTACAGTTGTTCAGTTTCATTAACCTTAACGTATAGGGTCAGCTTTTAAATTATACTGCATTAGGCTGCTGCTCTCTTTTTTTTCATTCCTTCCCTTCTAGCTGTGTGGCCTCTCTCATGGCAATGACCCTGCCTTGGCAGAGGTCACTTGTCACTGCCACCAGAGAGCTGCCATTGGAACTGCCAGTCCTTTTCCTAATGATTCTTGCCTTCCTCCTGAGACTCCAAAGTGTCCCTGAGAAGGCACAGCTCTGCCTGTGACTCTCAAAACAATGAACTGAAGCTCCTCTTTGCTTGTTAAAATCAGTGTTTACCAATAAACCGAGCCTTGCAATAAAAACCCCAAAACCTGGAAGGGCTTCAGTTTGCAGCACTCACCGTGACTGCAGAAAAGAACTCAGCAGCCCATCAGCGTTTATTTTAAATTCCAGATTAACAAAAAAAAAATATTATGGGTGATATGGGGATAAATTTATATTCTAAGGGAAATGTTTTCCACGTTGGGAAGGAGGGGTCCTTGAGCACGGCAGGCTGTTAGGTTGTATTTGCATAGGATGAAATCCTTTTCTCAGTGACTGAAATTTCAACTTGCAAATATTGGTGCTGTTCGCGTCTAGAAAAGCAAATGTTAACGAATTTAGCTTAAAATCGGAGTTACTAAATGTAGGTGGAACTGGGTGACAAATCTAAGCGCTTGTTACGGCTTCCTGCATAACGAGATTTGCTAAACGCTGCGGCAGGAGCAGCGCAGGCCGGCGCCTCCGGAGCGCGCTCCTAGGAAGGGCCGGCCCTTCAGGCCCGTCCGCTCCCGCGGAGGGCAGCAGCTAAACGCTGACGGGAGAGGGTGCAGGAGCTCTTTGGAGACACTCCCAGGAGCCTAGGATCCTCACAGAACAGGGGGTCAGTGACAGAGAACAAAGGAGGGCCCAGGGTTTTAAGCGTAGGGACAAGGGCGGAACAACAGAACTGAGGGCCAATGATCTGAGGGTTCAGGGCGGTACAAAGGCAGGGCCGCAGAGCAATAACCAACCGGGGTTCAGGGGAGGGGCGGTAAAGCAAGGGAGCCAACCAGAGGACAAAGAACCCAGAACTTTCCAGAACTGGGGTGTGAGCAAGGGATGGATGACATAACGAGGGGTATTAACATAAAACCGCAAAGGACTGTGGCAGGACATTCCTTATTTGGGGGGTTCAGCCCAATGATGCTGCAGCTCAGTGTCCCCGATTTTCTCATGGGATGCAACAAAAAGCATTGACTTTCTTCCTCCGAAACTCATTTGTATTTGATTTTGATCAGGTAGAAAACCACCAAGTACTTTACCAAATTTTGGTATGAGTTTCAAATCTGGTGCATTCGTTTGGTTTGAGTTGTGAATGGGTGGAAATAAGCTCTTTTTGCAGTGGAGAAATGAGCAATGGATGAACTTGGCCATCACTTTTGTGTGTGTGGATTAATAACAATATGATAAGATGAATTCCAGATTTTTTCACTCAATTCTACCCTTAAATTTCCACATCCTTGAAAGAAGCAAAGCATTCCAGCAATATAGCTGAGAGTAAACACGGGCAGTGATGGAGAGAAGTTACAGAAGTGCTGTGGAAATGCTAACCTCTAGAGACAACATTTAGTTTATCCTAAGTTTTAAAAATGTGTCAGCGTTGTTTCTCTTTCAAAGAAACACACAATGCTTCAGTGAACCTGACATCTCTTGGAACTCACCCTATTAATTATTTTTGACTTACTGTGTGCTATACATCCACAGGGATTTGCAGAGAACCAAGTACACTATTGTCAAGGGCTTTTATTCCTTCTTTATATTTCCTGGTGCGTGTTAGAGAGTGTACTGGTAAGGCTAATAGCAGGTGCTGTGTGATAGGTTTGGAGATATAAATGCATCTGTCTTGAGGGGTGAAAACATGCAGAGCAGATTAGGAAAATGCACTGTAAATTTTTTATCTGCACAAAAATTCAGACATCTTAGACTACTAGGCACAATACCTAATTTTCCTGCAGATCTTGAAAGGGATAATGTCTAAGGGCAAGTGCCAAGCCTGGAATAAACTCACCAACAGGGAGGACCAAATTTTGATCTCAACTGCACAAAAATTACATTTGAATTCCTGCACTAAGTGTTCAAGGCTTGCTCTGCATCAACATGGCATGACTGAGAGCAGCTTCCCTTGCTGTGCATTTGATTTTTGGGGACCACTGACAATTGAGAAGATGGGGAAGGGAATGCCTTGTTAGGCTCAGGGGGAAGGGAGAGTGGGAACATTTGGTGCCAGTAATGAGTTGAGGAGAAACTAAGACAGGTGGTGAGGAAATTCATTCTTTTCCTGATTCTTTTGCAGTCATTCACGGGAGAAAAAATGGGAACTGTAGGAAGAAAGACAAGAGGAAGAAGGTAAAAAAATAAAAATATGGCTTTGTGCAATGAAAAGTCATTTCCTCTTCACCCACACATGCACAGAAACATACACATTTTAAGTGCAGAATATATTATTTCATGTAGCAAAAACTATGAAAGGACAGAGAACAAAATAAGGGGATTTGTCGTGTGTGGTTGTTTCTTTGTTTGGGGATTTTTCTTTGGTTGGTTTTGTTTAGTTTTTGTTTGGGGGTTGTTTTTGGTAGAGTTTGATTGATTTTTTTTTCTTTTTAATGTTTTTTGTTTGCTTGCTTTTTTGTTTTTGGGATTTTCTTAGGATAAATCCATAACTTATCAATTTTGATTTTTATCAGAAATCCAGCTGAGTTCTCTGGCTCCATGACAGAGACAGCTGTACCCAGGATGGTACTGATTCCAAGGCAGGACCAAATCCTGCCTGCATGGCAAGACTTGGTAAAGAAGGTGACAAAAAATTATTGAAAATTCAGACATGAGTGATTTTCCTAATCATTGTCAGATAGCATGGATTTCTCTTGCAAGATTGGATTTAAAAGAGAGTAAGGGAACACCATTGCCCTGACTGATCAATATTTAGCACTTTAATAGCTGCACTTCTGTTTTTTTAAATATTCTTTTAATTCAATTGACAAGTCATAATACACCTGTGTGACTGTTGTCAGTTGTCAGGAATGTGGGAGTATAAATGGGAGTGTCAGTGTAAATGTGCTGGAACAAGATTGATTTCTAGAGCAATATATTCTTGCAATACAGGCTGCAATTTGGCACTCTGCTCTCTGTGGATAATCTCTAATGAGAGTTTACTACTTGAATCTGATTTCAGTGTTGGATCACTCTTTTTCATTGTTCTTTTTTCCTTGAAAAGTACTATTTCCACCTCTAACCATGACACAATCCAGCATTTATAAGCAGCTCCTCTGCTCTAAGCACAGCTGCTACCTCTTCTCAGGGTTACCTGTAGGGTAATTGGGCTGTGCCAGATTTTGATCTCCTAAAAGCAGTAGAGATCAATGAAAATTGAGTGCAACTGGAAGGAAAACACAGATTTTTAGTGGGATCTTGCTAGTCAACTCGAGGAAAGAGAAACGGCCTGGCAGTCATTGCATTGTTGAACCCAGGAAAGTGATTCCTGTGTGCAGTAATGCAGGAGGGGACATCACTGTGCAGGGTGGTCCCACAGAGGATCCTCTAATCCAGGCTGCTTCCAGTGACACAGGGGGGTAACTGAAGCACAGCTGAGTAAATCAGAATCTCTTGTTTTCCATGAGTATATTTTTACTAAGCCCCACAGAGAAGCCCAGCACTCAGCCACTTCTGCCAACATCTGCAAGCTGTTAAACTGTTGTAGGCCAGGATGAAGCTGATGCTGAGTAGGGAGCAGGGGGGAGCTGCAGACAAATGGCCACATCTGGGTTGTAGTTCTCTTGCCTATCTTTTTGTTTTGCCAAGCTTTGAAATAGAGGAGGTTCCATCAATAACTTTTCACCTAAAAAGTGATGGTAAAGCAGAGAACCAGAGTTCTGAAGAGGCACATTTGAAATGTTTGAATTAGTGGAGGGATCCTCTCTGAATCCAGATATATCTCTACAAAAGCCACTCAGAAAAATTAGCTGTAAAGAGCATGGTGGAGATAGTTATCAAACAGCTTCCCACCTGAAAAGGGATCTCAGCCAGATTATAAATTCCTTTGAAACTTTCATATACTTGAGACTTTTTGTCAGGCACTTGTCATAATTGTTGATTCTTTTTAAGACAAGAAGGAAATATCAGAAAAATGTTGCCATTAATACTGTGTGAACTGGATGTTTTTTGTAAGTTCAGCATCTTCTTTTAAATAAAATTAGGTTGGCAGAAAAACAGTTATTTGTATTTCTTCTTTGCATTTTCTTGTTGGAATATAACGATCCCCTCTTATTTTATATCAAATGTTTAGCTATGAAATGTGGTATTGTGCTTGGGATTTATTTAATACTTTATTTAGGTACATTTTAAAATTTAAATAAAAAAGTGGGGTTTTTTAAATGTTGTGGGGGGTTTTAAAGTGTTTTTAATGTTTCTTCAGCTGCAGGAGTTTGAAGAAAAATCAAATATTTTCTGAGATTATGAAACATGCATTTTTCAGCTGAAGGCACAGACTGAGTGAACAGTGTCAGACTCTGATCCTTCAAAGGTTGTGCGTACAATTTTTCACTTTAGACAGAGTCCTGCTCTCTGCTAATGGAATTTTGGTAGGCTTGACATTCCTGTTATCCAGGAGTGGCTCTAATTGCAACAAAACCCATAAAACGTTCAGCACCCTGTGTTGGTGGGTTAACACAAGGAGATGGTTCTGTTTTCATCCCAGAATATTGAAGGGTGGGTGTCATCCTGAACACCTCACCAGGAATAGAAAGCAAAGCAGGGACAGCAAGGACTTGGTAGCCTTATTCCCTGCACAAAGGGGCAAACCAGACCAACCCAAAAATTCAGTCTAATCCAAAATTTATCTGCCTTCCTCCCTGAGAATGACTGATGGAGATGGGCTGTATCTCCTGTAAGCAGGACCCACTGGCCTCTGGTGATTTCCATGGCAGGGCAGACTTGTGGCTGTGCATCCTTGCTTCCTCCCATGCCTCTGCCTTCATAATTTCTGCAATTATGAAATAAATTGTCTTCACAGCTTCTGAGTCCAATGCTGTGAATGCAGGAGGCTTTAAATATACCAGCAATGGACTTCCTTTAAAAGTAAAAAAAGCTGCCTTCTTTCACTCTGTAATAAATTTGCCACTTTAACTCAGATAAATAGCACAAAACTAATAATCACCAGAAAATAATATGATGGCTCAATTTTTTTATTTCATTGATTTTTGTCTGCTTAATT
>WAAG01052338.1:6684-35310 GCA_013390105.1 Tichodroma muraria
AGTGAGAAGATTTCCTTTTTGTGTTCACATCCTAGCGTACTCTGTCAAACAGGAGTCATAAGAGATAGGAGAGGCATCTAATCAAGGAAAAATATACATACTAGCAGCCTGAAGAGGACAATCAACGTAACTCAAGGAAACGTAGGTGTTAAAAACTTTATGTATGATTTTTTTGAAATATTTTTAAAATTCCACTTTAATTAAAGTTTACTCACATTCTTGTTAGTTTAACAGTTAATTAAAAAAAATAGAAAAGCAATTTTTACTGGTACACTAGATCTTTATCCCTACTTTCTCATATTCTCTGCAACTCCCTCCAAGTTGCAGGACAGACAGTAACATGATGCCTTGGCATGAAAACACGAAAAAGTTACCTCTGAGGAAAAAAAATCCAAAACAAAGACATTCATGTATAGCTTGGAGAAAAGTGGCAAAGGGGTGGTAATTCTAGAGGGACTAGAGAAAAGATTATGAAAGTTAAGCATGAATATTTGCCTGAGCACTAAATTTTGGAGAGCAAAACAAAGACACTGATTTCTTACATATCCTGTCAAAACATGAAAGCCAGTTCCTAAGTCCTATCTGAATCAGATCCTGAAGTCTTGAACAATTATTGTATAACATGGGAAAAAATCCCCAAGAAAACAGGCCTGCTTGTGACTTCTTTCAGAAAGTGTTAGGTTCTTCCAGAAATTTCTACTTTTTTTTTTTTTTTTGAACTAGAAGTTTCACACCACATGCTGACTCGAGCTGAACAAGCGCATTAGGCCTCAGCTGGGAAGAATGTGAGTGCAAGCCTGACAGGGGTAAAGCCCATCTTCTAGTTTTTTCAATCAGCATAGCTTTCAAAACCTTGTTACCATTAAACTGAATTTCTGATATGACCACACTATTCCTATCAAAAAAACCCTTATGGAAATCATGGGAAAAAAGCCAATAGCTCAAGCTAGGCTTTGAAGGTAGCTGAGCTCAGTGGCAGGACTAAAAGCAGCAGTTATGTGAGAGGTGAAGCATGATATCGTAATGAGTCCTTGTACGTGCAAGGTACCAGACTGAGAGCAATATGTAGCAGTCATTACTCATATCAGCCAATGATGACAGGGTGACAAATGGTAGTTTAAATTAGGGAGATGATGAAAGCTCTGATTATTCAATTAACATACAGCTTTATGAAATTAAAGATATCTATTTTTTTTTTAATGTTGGCTGCTTTTATCTCCAACTTTGCAACACCTAAGTGAAAAATTTTAGGGGCTTTCAAGAAACAGACTCTCATGTGAATATGAGCTTATTTTATTTTATTTTTTGTAAAGTACTTACACTATCATAATCAAAGACACTCACTGCAATACCATTTTAGAATAGGTTTTCACTGGAAAAAGCCTCTGTTCTGCAGCTAATTCATCAGTTTTAGCAAGTTAATGCCTATCATTCACTAACCCTTAAAGGATGACAAAATCAGTCTCAAGTCTGCCATGGCTTTGTTCGTCTGTGACGGACTGCATGCGATGTTCTACGGACTGCATGCGATGTTCTACCGCCTGCATGCGGTAGAACACCTCCAGAGCCAAAACTCAATGTCAAATGTTTAAAATAACAACTGATTTTGAAAAACATGCACATCTAATAAACCTCAGACGTATGCTTATATTTCCGTACCCTGAAATATCCAGGCAAAGGGCAAAGAAGCAAAGCTTGGCTTGAAGATTTTTTATTAATTTTTATTCTGTTAGTAGAGAAAGCCAAGGGGCAGAAAAATGCCAGCCATATCCTGACCTATACAGGTGAAACCCAGGGCACAGAGAAGGGTGCTGCCCTCCTGAGCAGGGTCTGGGGATCACGCCATTGCCAGGTCTCCAAGGCAGTCAAAGGCAGCTCCATGGAAATAACTGCCCTACTGGGAGCTCCAGGGACGATCAAGGACCATAAATATGCAAAACCTCACAAATGTACAATGACTGCTCAAAAGTTAGGGATTTGGTTAACTTTCAGTTTTAAAAGAAATTAAGACTGCCTTTCAATGCACTATGGCAGCCAGATTCTATTCTATCTCCCTACATTTTGAATAACTCCCTTGGCTTCTCTCCAGCAGGAACAACTTATTACACTGCTGTTGCTTTGAACCAAGGTCTCAACACACAGGCACAGAAAATGAACTTTTAAAAGATTAATGTGAAAAGTAGTAATTCTAACTCTTTGGCTAAGAGATTCATCTGACCAAGAAAGCAAAACAAACAAACAAAAAAAAGCCATTCTAAATATCAGACTTAATTGGCCCAGACAGATGAACTATAATTTTGCAGTAGACTGGGATGTGAAAAATGAGGCACACCTGGGTGCTGGGCAGGGCACCATTGAGCTCAGAGTGCCAGCTTGTGCTACTTAGAGGAAGGAAGCTACTCCCAAGGGATAGCCCTACAGCATGAGCATCTCTCCTGTGTCTCTTGCCCCTCAGATTTCATTGGGAATACTTCCCCAAGCCGAAAGGGTTTGATTGATAGGTTTTAACACAGATACTGCAAATTCAGCCTTTAGATGTAAGCAATCTTGACAAGTTGTAGCTCTGTGCCCTTAATAATTTACCTCCCCTTCTGCATGTGTAGTCTGCTGTAAATAGGTTACCAAAGACTTATCCAAGCTGTTGTACTCTGAAGGACAAAGCCTACCCCTGCCTCTTTTCCTTTCCCCAGTTCTCAGTCTGCTGTCCTGAGGCTTGAAGTCCATCCAGTTGTGGAAGAAGATAGCCACTGCTACAGCATGGAGGAGTTTACTCATGAGATGCAAGTGACAAGGAAAGAGCAGTAAGATTGCTTCCTGTGGCAGGATCCATCCTGCAGTATTTCTCTACCTCCAGTCACTCCCTTCTAACATGTTAAGGAAATTGGAAAAGATCCTGCCAGCCTGATGGAACCATCCCAGTGGTGGCAGCCATGTTTATTAGTGGAAGCATCCTGTAGCCTAAGTAGTATTGCCGCTGTGGAGGTGTTGCTCTGATACCACCCTTGCATAATCTCAGATCATATATGCAATTGAAATAAGCTAAAAAATGGGGTCAAAAGAGGAGGGAAGACATTATTCTGTCTCAGGGAAGGACTTCACTGGATTAAACTGAATTCCCCACAGGCAACATACTCAAATTTCTGACTAATTCAATCTTCTTCCTTTAATAGAAAAGGAATGCAAAAAAGATCAGCAAGAAAATTGCTGACATTGACTTCAGTGAGCTGATATTTCAATGTTGAAACTTTATTATTAATAGTTTTAAAGAGGTATTGAGTTAGAAATATGCTCTTTAGTGTTTTTTGTCCCCCACCGAAAAGAAAAGAAGCAACCGTTTTAAACTTCCCATGAAAAAAGAATTAGGAGAAGCCTATGGAGACTATTTAAACATAGTGTTATTTTTGTCAGTGGTTACCTTGAGTTCAGAACTAAATAGTAAAACAATAAGTAAAACTTACAAATGGTTTTATATAGTTATAATACTATAAATAGTATGCCTCTTCAGCAATAACTTGTCAAATGTTGGCTACATTAGGAAAGACATGAAGTCACAGCCTTTTGATCTACTGAGGGAACAGCATAAAGCCAGTGTTTACAAGAATGGAAGGTCAAATGCATATTATTTACACATAAAATGCCAACAAGAAGATGGAGGAGCTCACTCATCCTAAATTACCCCAGTATCACTCTGAAGTACTTCTCTACTGTCAAGTGTCATCCTCAGCAAGATGTAGACACTGATCTTGCCTACACAGCAATGTAGGGCGAGACCGAGGAAAACGTGGGTCACGCAAAAAAGGGATTCGGCACGTGGGGGAAAGGGTTCCACATAAACCAGGAGACCAGCTGTCCTGCTGGGTAACTGCAGCACCCTGTCTGTGCATGCAGGGGAGAGAGGGAACTCAGTGGGGAGCCACTGTGATGGTCCAGCGCTAGAGCACTCCAGGCACGAGGGGCCACAGAGAGCTGGGCATGCTCAGCCTGAGGCAGGACCTGAGGGCTGTCTGCCACCAGCACTAGGATGGGGAGGGCTGGATGGAAAACAGGCAGGTCCTTCTCAGAGGTATGCAGTGAAAGCACAAGAAGCAATGGTCATGGATAGGAGCAAGGGAAATTCCAACTAACCTTTCTTTCCCTTTCCCTCCAGGGAAGCTAGGTAAGGATGCAAAAAGATCCCCAGGGAGCATGTCAAATCTATCCTTGCAGATACTCAAAACTCCCCTGGACAAGATCCCGAGTGCCTGATTTGACTTAGGTGTTGGTCATGTTGGAGCAAGGGTTGGACTACAGATCTCCAGAGGTCCCATCTAACTCGAATGAGGACACACAGAACAAAAACCAAACACGGAAGAAAAACCAAATACAATCCATTGGTTATCCAGATGGAAGATGGCAATGACTGGCCATGATCAGTGTCACCAGCATTTCCAGAAGGTAACAAAGTTTGGAAGTAAAACATTTGTGAAAGGTGTTAGATTGAAGGATGTCCTTGCATCCTTCTCTTCAATTCAAGCCATAAATTATAGGGAGGGGAAACTATCAGGCCTTTGCCCCCCATTCGAGATAGCTCCCAAGGTTCCTTCTCTAGGACAAAGGATGTTCAGTATAGCAGGAGTCCTGGCAATGCATGTGGACTAAGTCTGCTTTCCACTGGGCTGTGGAAGAAAAACCTTTACAGTTTGCCTCATATGACATCTAGACTGCATGCAGTTTCCTTTCCTTTCTGTCCTGCATCTTCAAAAACCTCTGTAAACTGCATGAGTTTCATAAGTAAAATATTTGTTTGCTTTAAACTTAATCTGTCTTGAATTAAAATGTCTCTCAATGTTTAAAGTCAAGACACCATGTAAAATTGCATTTGTATACTATATTTGTATACTAATGTATCTGAAAAGGTATAAATTGGATTCCTAAGTACTCCAGGGATTGCAGAGTTGGCAACACAATAGTGCTGCTGTTTGTGTGGAATTTTCTGGTGGAGGACATAATGAAAAGAGCTGCAAGGTTGTCCCTGCAGTCGCTGGCATGCCAGAAAGCAGTACACCTCAACCCTGAAGGCTCAAAGACCTGCACCACTTTTTGTAATAACTTGTTATAGCTTGGTGGCAGCTTGGGGTGAGGAGAAATCAGCTTGTATTTTTCATTTTAGTATGTCCAGCACACACATTAGCTTTTCAGAGCAGTACACTTGTGAGAGCAAACCTGTGTGCTGGAGACTGGGAAAGGTCACTTCTGAGTCACATCACAACATTAATTGCATTTACTACACTATAATTTGTAGCAAGTGATTGTACAAGTCTTCATTTAGAGAGCATTGCTGAAATCCAGTTTCTTTTTTCACAAGCTATACCAAAGAATATTTGTTTCATATGACCAGAAAAAAGGAATCTGTGAAGTATTTAATGATTTAAACACAGAACAACAGGAGAGCTAGAATAAACAAGTTAAAATTATTTTTCTTGTGTCTTTTTTACATCTCCTGATATCATGCCTGATCAGTATCCCGGTGTGATCTGGGACACGTTAACAAAAGACTCAATCTAACAAACATAATTATGATATTTATTAGATACATAGTTAAGTACTGTATAGATCATTATTGGTTTGTATCTCAAAGAAACTTTCAGTCTCTTACTATGGAGATAAAATGAGACAGTGGAAATATTGTGGGCATGATTTAGCAGTTCTTTGCTCTTTTCAAACAAGCACCACCAGGGAGCTGCCACAGTAGATGTTTCTCTTTTTAGGAGGACCATGAAACCTCTAAGGATGTTAATGAAGGGAGTGGAGCACCCAATTCTGTTCCCTTCATGAGCCAAGTCCCCTTCCTCTTGCTGACTATCACTCTCAGTGATGAGAGTTTACTATGACGAGTCTTTGTCCCAGAGCTTGGCTCTTCTGAGTCAGGATTTTCTCACATTTTCCAACTAAGGTTTAGTTATGGCCAATTTGACTCCTCTGTGCTCTTCCTGAGACTGTTTACATTGCTGTCTATTCATGAAGTTCACAGGCAGTAATCTTGCCCCCACCCCCCCTTTAATAAAAGAAAGGGCTTACTTTTTTTTTTTTTTTCCCCCTAATACATACATAATTGATTCAAACCCCAACACCACTAGCTTTTATCAATATGTTGAAACTTTTTGTCATGGGGTTTGCTTTGAGCTTTGACTTTGGCTGAAGCTAAAAAAACCCACTCTAAGCAGTTAAGGAATGTTTTCCTACTGAGCTAGTTGCAAAGGAAACTTTTAAATATACCTCAGGGGAACTCTGGAATCTCAAAAACCTTAAGAAAAATAAAATTTTATCAAGCATGCTCTATATTTTTTTAGTGCAATTTGAGATGTCTCAGAAGTTTGTAATAGCGCAGTAAGTACATGTTTTGATGAACACAGGACTCTCTAGGTATTTTTCATCCATTTAGTTTTCCTTCCACCTTTCCAAGACTGTTTCTATTTGTCTTTACAAGTTGTCTGAGCAGAGCCATCTGTCAAATGTAGCAGCAGAGACAGGAACACAGGAAGTTCTCAGGCTCAACCTGCACCAGTCAGCAAGGACACTGCTTCTGACTTACCAAACCCTTCAGTCTGTCCCAAGCAAGAGCAGCTGGCCACCACCAGACCTTCTCCGGCAATGTTTTCCATCTCATCTCAAGCAATGACTCCCACTTTCTTAAGGAAAATCTCGAGGGGCACTGGTGATAATGGTAAAATGGTAAAATCAGGTGAGCTGTTCTTCTGGCAAATAACTTCTGTTTTCTGCCCTCATGATTTCCTCAGTTTCCCCACTCCACAACTAGATGTGCCCTTGTGTTTGTACAGTCAGAAACCTCCAGGGTATCCTGCTGCTCCAAAGGTGCCACTTGTGGCTCAGGGCCTATTTCTGGCAGGCCCAGGAAAACTGGCGACCTATCCTGGATAATTGCTGAGGCACTTTGTTCCAGGAGATCGGCTATCAATCTCATTTATTGGCACAGTGCTGCACTGTAGTGTTGTAAAAACCAATAAAAGGAAAACTGCTTGGATGGAGTTAGCTGAAATATGCTTTTCAGGTTGTTTCTGTACTCCTGTTCACAGAATGAAAGTATCACAGAGGCAGCAGTAGCAATTTCATGCCATCACTGTCCCATTTGCACTGGGACATTGTCATTTGCCCTAATATATTGTCCCCTTCCTCTGTTTCCCCACCCACACCCATTTCAAGTCTCACCTCATAGTGGCATTTTTAGTAAGAATTTGCAAACCCCTGACTATGACACATGCCAAAGCAGAGTTCTCACCATTTTCACCAACATTCTATATTATCAAATGGTGGGGGCTGGTGACGCCTCGAGTGAACAAATTTTTGCTGTAGTTCCATTACATGACTCCCTCAGTACCGGTGCTGAAATCCCAGATTTCTCTGTGCATGTGATTATTCTCCCCACCCATGACCGTCAACAGGACACAAACACCTGCAATTTTTATCTCTCACTTCATGTTATACAATGCCTCCTGAAACACAGAATTAGTTGCACACATGTGAGGCCCAAGTGAATAAACAAAGTAGAAAGCCAGGTACAGGCGTGCCCCCACAGGCTTGATGCAGTGTGAAATCTGCTGCAGCTATGGCATCCTTTTCCAGCACAAACATTAAAAGAGCTGCAATGTGCTGGAGGCCAGCTTGGAAGAAACACTGACTGCACATAGCCAAAGCCAGGACAAGAGGGGGCAGAAGAGATCTGGCTAAAGCAGGTGGCTCAGAAAGCAGGAGTGATGCTGGAGCAGGACATCCGTGGTGGCCCACATGGGCCCAGACACTCAGCATCTCTTGGGATCAGGTGCACGGGGAGCCTGGCATAATTCACGTATTTATAGTTTATTAGTAAAGCAGATGAAATGGAACGAGCATTAGAAGATCCTATCTAATCCTCTTTGCAAATGAGTTTTTTCTAAGATGTAAGGCTTGTATATGATTGCTAGCATTCAGAATTAAAGACAGTTATTTCTGATTAAGTTTTATTACTACATTCAAAATGAACTTACTCATGATGAATTACTTTGGTACTAAAAAAAATACAAAAATGCAAATCCAGGGATCTTCTTCAGCTGCTTAGTATTAATGTCCAGCTATGAACTGAACTGAGCTAAAATGGAGTTAAGGGTCACTCTTTCAGGAAAAATAATCCACAGTTCTGGGAAGATGTGTCTATTTTTCTATAACACAAAACCTGTTATAACTCCCTTGGCTAGTGCAGCTGTATTTCAGATGCAAAAATTATTACCTCAACAATAATCTTCAAAGAGAAAAAGGCTTCACATGAAAATAACTAAAAGAAAGACCTTAACTTTAAAAATATATATTTATTGAAGTTTATGTTGGTTAAACTAAAAATGATTATGTCTGTCACTAAGAGCAAGGTTAATCACTAATGGTTTTATTTTTATATTTCTATTATATATTATATAATATATTATAATAAATATATTTTATTATATATTATATAATATATAATAAATAAATAAGTATAAATAAAATATAATATATTATAATTAATAATAATTAANAGTCTGAGGTGACACCAGGGAGAGGTACAAAATACTGCAGCTTGTTCACCCACAGTCCATCTTGTGACATTATCAGAGACACCAGTAAATGGCATTAATTTTTAAGTTTGCCTTCAAGAAAAAAAAATAAAAAATCACCGCCTTCCCTTGATGTTGATTGGTCTTCTAGGGTTTTTTAACTGTGTTTACTGAGCAACAAGTTACAAATGAAGATTAGCTAATTTTAGCAAAAGTGAGTCATAGAGATCTGCAGGAACCAGCCAAATTCAGCATTTGACTATATTTGCTGCTCATTGCAAGCTCTAGAGGAAAGTGATGGCCATTCACATGGCTATCAAAAAAGTTTCTAGTTTCTGTTGTGTGACTGAGCTGAGGACCCCATATTTGCTCCTGTTCCCTGCCTATTCCGTGCCATCAGTTTGAACAGCTGATGTTATAGCTGTTCAAACTGATGGCACGGAATAGGCCATCATATATAAATATGATAAATAAATAAGCTGCATAAATAAATGCTTCACACACACATTTCTGCTGTTGCAGAAAAGTCTTAAATGAAAACTTAAAACTCTCAGGTTTGAGGGAGGGGGAGTGATGTTGCTGAAAACTTCCACCATCAGACTAGTTTTATGTCATCAAAGGTATTAGGTATTAAAAGTTTTGTACAAAACCTGAATGCAAAGCATTCACCATCGCCTCTTTGATAAGAGTTTCACAAAACTGTTTAAGAGCACTGACTTTCTCCCTTGCTTGGGAAGAAACTCCACATTCACCAACAAATTAACTTCCCATTTTGGAAGACTTGTGTTTAGTTATAACCAGAAAAATTTTCACTTATGAAATGAAGCAAATACCCAAACAGTGCCACTTTTAATCATGAAAACTGCCATGCAGCAGCTAATGAAGAAAGCCAGACACTTGCCTACCATAAATGAGTCCCCTGGCCCAAAATACAATTCCAAACATTACAAAGTTCAGCCTCATTTTTGACAGAACATTTCCAAATAAAGCAGAAGAGACATGCGAATGTATCTTGCTACAAATCTTTCTCTCTCCAGCAGTTTCCAGAAACTGTAATTCAAACAGGGACCAGATCTAGCAGAGCAGATTGAGGCAAAATACAATTTTCATTTAAATCAGCAAGAGCTACTGGTGACTAGCATGCAGCATTAAATCACGTGTACTTATTAGCGTCCTAAGAGAAACATGCATTTTAAAACAGATGGTAGAATTTGAAAGAAATTGAATCACAAAATAAGATCATTAACATAAATGCTTCCTCTTCTAATCAGCTACCACTGTGGCACTATCAACTTGAGTGTTGCGGAATATCATTTATTTCCTCATCCCAGAATGTAAATATATTAATTGTTTCACTCCCTACTTTCCCTCCACACCCACATACCCTTTGCACAGGCACTTTCTTTTCCCTCAGAAAAAAATTTAGGGTGGACCATTTTCTCTCCTTCCTAACAGTGACGTTTTCTGCACCTACTGAAAAAACCCTGGATGTTGACAGAGAGGGATATTCTGGGATGACATTTCAGGCTTATTTCTCCCACACTAGAGTACAACCTGTCAGGTGGAAGCATAATAGCTTGGCAAAACAGCTAAAAAAGTGCAACCATGGAAGAAAAAAACCAGAGCTTGGGCATTCATATTTCTCAGTTTACATAGCAAGTAAACAACTAGCACTTTGTGTTCAAACCATTCAGCTACAAATAAGTTTTTTTTTCTCCTTCACCAACAGGATTTCTTCAACAAGAATTTAACCCCCAGTTTAACCATGTCAAGGACCAGAGCCTTGGTTAAAATACTAGTTGGTTAAAATTGGTTAACCCTGGCAATGGCTTTGAGAGCTGACTTGCTGGGACACAGCACAAGCAAGAACTAGAGCACCAGTAATGCCCAGTCATCACAAGAACCAACGATGCTTAAAGTATACTAGCATTCTACAAGGAATGCTAATGTTACCTCAGAAAAAAAAGTCACATAAAAATGGTATTCCCTTACCTGACAGAGCTTTCAACAGTGCACATCCATCATAAATCCCCGAGTGCAATAAGAAAATGTGCTCTTGCAGCTTCTCTTCCTTGAGGAACACAACAGCTCAGTGCAGAGTCCTGCCTACCCCCTTGCTCAGCTGTAAACTGATAGTCCTGTCAAATCCCTGCCCAGATCCTGACCTGCCCAAGCCCCAGCTGACAGCAATGAGTAGCTTGTCCTGTAGGACCCTCAGGGAACTTAATATTCTTTTCGTGCTGAGGACCTGGTAGCGTGCTCTTTTTCTCTGGAAAAAGAAGGAGCACTCTCCTGAGATTATCACAAAGTTCCCTAAAGGGCTGTGTGCAAGGGGGCTGCTGGGCCTGAGCTGTAGAAACACCAGGTGCATAATTTTGCTTTAAGCATGCTTTTCCTGAGCCAAAACTCTGTGAAACTGTTACAGGCATCACCTTAAATTTTTGGGCAAGGCAATCACAGGTTTTGCTCATTTCCAGTGTAATTCACAGTGGCTACATAGGGTTTTGATCTGCAGTAATTTTAACAGATAGTAACAGGCCGTGGAATTTTACCCCAAGCTTTTATTTCTCTTTCTGTCTAACTTTAGGTGCTGCAAATGCTGCAGCAACCTAGAAATAAATTTTCAGAAAAAAATGCTCACTGTAGTAATTTCTCTGCTCTTCTGGGTCAAAGGAGTAAGGCTTAATATATGTATGAGGCCAAAAGATTTAAGCATACCGGTCTGAATTTCAAAATCATTACCACCTTCCCCTACATCAAGTTATTGTCAATTATTTATGCACAGAAAAGAAATTGCTACCATTTTATGCAGAAATATCCACGTATTTCTTCACCCATGAATAAAGGCACAGAACTTCTACCTATTCTTTTCCCAGCTGGAAGCTAATCCACGCTAAATTTTGCTGCAGTGCTGAAGATTTCTGAAAAGCTTCACAGATGACTGAGTTGCAGCTTCAATACACAGGATCTCTCAGTAGGCAAAAGAGTATCATCCTCTGTTTGTAATCATCCTTTTTAGAAGAGGAAGAAGATCAAGAAAAGAACAGATGAACCTGTTGAGAGGTTCTTACAGCATTACTTTCCCCAGCAGTGTTAATAACTACCCTACAATTTTGCAGGGTTATTTCAAGGCCTTAAGAGGTGGGGACTGACTTAAATTCAGCAGTGCTCTGCTGTAAATGCAAGTGAAATTGAGTATTTGCATTCACCCTGCAAGTTGGTGCAGAGCCTTTGGCCTCTCCATGCAGACATTTCCACTGGCACCTGATGTTCAAGGTGGGCTCACAGGCTTTCTCTGCTGTAGGACCTACGAGGCTGCCTGCTTAGTAAGGACCTGCACTAATTGTTTGGGCAAGCTCCTGTCAGGCTTAGTATGAGTATAAACTGAATCTGGAATTTTTTTTTATTTTTTTTTTCTGGGGCTTTCTAGTACATTTTTGGGACATTTTTTCCACTGGAGTACAAATTCAACAGAACAGGATGAAATGTTTGTAACCTAATAGTTGATCTTCTTTTGATGATCTTCTTTTCTCTTTTGTTTTCAAGTTCACCTGAACTTCTGAACTGGTATCTTTTTTTTTCCAGTTAGCTTAAGTGACTGTTTCATGGCACAGTGATTTGTAAAATGCTCATTTTATAAAGCTTATATTTCAGTCTTCTTTCAGCTCCCAGAGACAATTATAACACTGAATGTTATAAAGCTAAGGCTGTTAACATACAGATGGCAAAAACTGTTGGTGCAGCAGAAAAGAAATGGTAAGTGTTTAATCCTACCAGCTGCTCTGAATCCTGTGCAGGGGCAAGAAAACGCACTGAAACCTTCTCCTCGCACAAGATTAGCTGTGAGCTCCTGATTGTAGGACGTTCGGCAAATGTCCTTCAAGCTGCCTTGCTGAGAGCCCAGTCTCTCATTGAGTCTCTCAATGCCTTCTGGCGAGGGATCCCCTCTTTTAGGACAGCAGTTTGAAGCTTTTTCTGAGACTGGAAAGCTGAAGGAACCAATGATAGGACGATCTTGTGCTCCATGAGGAGAGCTGCCATGTCCCCAGGGCAGATGTTGCAGTTCACTGCCGGGGAGTTTTGCTGTGCTCGCCTTTGCCAGTGCATGTTGACCTCTTAAACAGCTCTTTCTGGAAGGGAATAGCTCTCAAAACCAAACATCCAACCAAAAAACCTTAAAAATCTGACTCCTGCTTTAAATAAAATTGTACAAGGAATGGAACGAAACATTTGCTTACTGATCAAAACTGATTGGAGCCATGATTAATTGGTTTTAAAATCCAAAATGGCAGGTTCATTCCCGACTAAGCACAAAAAGCACAGCAGCTGTCTCTTTCCTCCCAAACAATTATGATGGTAAGTTGGACATGATATCCCGTTTCTAAATGTTTTGCTTTCCCAATGTCCTGAGCTGACACAATAAGAATAATACAGTGCAGAGGAAATATTGCTGTACACAGCCTGAATCCTGTGCAGCTCTGGTCAGAAGTCTTTACTTTCCCTGAGTGCCTTTCTCCAGCTGGGATTATCTGAAGTACCACTGCAGCTCAGACCTTGGGGTAAGGCACTAAGGAGAAATGAATCATCTAAAATTGGAAGAAGAGATTTGTTGCGTTGTCCATTTTCCTAATGCTTTATATTGCTACATTACTTAATACTCTTGGTTTTCGGAGCTTATGAAGTGTGACTGCCATTTAGCATCACCTTGTTGTCCAGAGAGACATGCTGATGGAGGGAGTTATAGCAGTAAGATGGGAGCCTCTGAGAAAAAAAAAATAAAATTGGTCCTTATTCATCTTCACAGGATACTTCAGACAGGGTCCATTCAGGGGCATTTTTTTGTCACACAGGGAGTCAAAGTTGGTCTGAAAATCTTCCTGCATTGTAAAATGTCACTGCACACCTCATTGCCATTATTATAATTGCCGCAGTTATTAGATTTATTCTTCCCATGAAATATGGAGCTGTAAACTATATATGGTTTCACAGTGCAGCCACAGCTACTGCTCTTCTCTTCTCTGCTGCAAAGCAAGCTGTGTGTACCAAAGGCTGCCACCTCCTTCACGGTGAAGAGGTTATCAAGACAAAAAAAGTGAATAAACCCCTTGCTTCTGGTAAGGCAGAGCCATGAAGGCTGTCAAGAGCATGGTGGAACATTATGGTGGAACATAGGATAATGGAAAAATTAAAATTTGTGGAGAATAAAGAATATTACTTCTACATTTAAGAGTCTTGTGGAAAATAGAAACAGCTTTTCTGCAGAAAGATTTGATGTAGTGCCAAAAATTTGAATTGACACCTTAAAATAACCTGCCAAAGGAAGGGAAAAAAATAACCTTTCTTCTTGAAATCCTGTAGCAGAGTTAGCTCAAATTAGTGCATTTTAGTACTGTTGCCCAGAGTTATGGGTTGGGGAAAGAGTGACTATTAACTGTGGATTTTGGTCCAGGTTCATGGAAAAACTGGAGAGTTACTTAGTAAGGACAGCTGTTCTTGGTAGTTTGGAAATTTTGTAATATTGACTAAAACCCCCCCTAAGCTTCTTCTCACAACAGGACAATTTTGCTTTCTTCAAACAGATAAATTCAATCTGATTATTCTGGGCAAGAACTTTTCAAGAAATTCTGGAGGGGCACTCATTATTTTGCATTTATTAAGGCTGGGTTTTTAAGTTGTATTTCTGAGAAATAAAGATGAAACAATGCATCAGTTTCTGAATGTCTGAACGAGTCTTACACATTTTGATGTTTAGCCCTAAAGTACACCATCAATA
The DNA here is from genome assembly GCA_013390105.1 of Tichodroma muraria. Classification (NCBI taxonomy): domain Eukaryota; kingdom Metazoa; phylum Chordata; class Aves; order Passeriformes; family Sittidae; genus Tichodroma; species Tichodroma muraria. Next base: position 21,019 of record WAAG01052338.1, read on the forward strand.
TATTCATGTTTTTTTTTCAAAAGAGATTCATATGTATGTTTTTAATATTAATGACAACACTGAAAGTGTATATTTCTTCATAGTACAACTAAAAATAATGATTACAATTACACGGGTTCTCTTTGCACTCAGAGCTATTGCTTCAGTTTGAAAAAAAGTCTGTGGAAGAGGTATAGGAATAAAAATGAAGCTGGTAAGATGTTGTTTCTGAAAAAAAAAAAAAATCTGTAGAATGGTACCATCCAAGTCTGATGAAGACTCAGCAGGTAAGTGGACCTGTAGTCTTTGAATAAGGAAAACCTAAAGATCTTTTGCTGTGCAGATCATGCCTACCAGTGTTGGTACAGGGAGTTTACCTTCACAGCATTTGTTACAGAGGAAAAACAGTTGCTTGAGACTGTGTCATAATCTAAATGAAAATACATGAAAATTGAGAAATCTATCAGTGCCAAATTCAGAAAGAAATTAACTCTGAAAGCGTTCTGTTGGTCTAAGCTGTTAGCCACCTCTGCCGCAAACACTCCCAGCTCTTCCCCCAGACTGAGAAACAGCTCCAAGATGCGTCCCAGGGCTGTCACACCTCTGCTGGCGGCTGCAGAGGTTTCAGTAGTTCTACACTGAAAGGTCTTCCAGCATGAGAAGAAAGTCCCAGGTGCCCCATGCAGCCAGATCATGGGCATACGTTGGGCGCTGCAGTCTGCAGAGCTGCCGAACAGTGTGCAGGAGGTGGGAAACCTCTGCTTCAGGAGATCAGCTCTGAGGCAGAGCCAAGCTGCACTTTGGTACCATCAGTAGCGGGAGATATCTGGAACTATCTGTGAGTGGCCAGCAAGGTTTACTTCTGCAATGGTTTCTTACATTCAGATGAAATCAAATTTTTGGAGAAGCCATGCCCAGCACTGAGTATAGACAGAAGTTAGTTGTAGAGTGCTGTGGATCTTCACTTGGAAAAGCCAGTTTTGGACAATATTCCCTTTTCCTTCTTTTCGGACAGAACTTCTGTTTTCCTTGCTGTGAGTTGATGACACATCCACATCAGATATCACAACGCAGACAGACTAATGCTGGAGAACAGAGTGGCTCAGTAATGGATCCTGGATTTTCAAAAGATGCTTCATGTCCTGAGAGCTGATTTGAGACCCACCACAAAGTCTCCTCAGCACTTCATAAAATGCACTGCCTGACATAGGATGTGCAACAGCTAAGCATCGTTATTGCTGTCTCTTGGTTACAATTAGAAAGTCTTTGCCAGTCGTTATCACTAAATAAAACTTTTAATAAGTGTGTAGATACAAAATCTAATATTTTGACCAAAAATGAAAATAACTAATTGAATTTTGTTGTTTGCATTTCCCCTGAGGTATCAATATTTCCTACTTCCTTCCCAAACTGTAATATAAAACTGCTTCTACTAGCTATGTAATTTGTTATTAATTTATATAATACACAAACTATATTTTGGTTTCTCTGAGGGAGAAAGTGTCACCATCTTCTCTGACATAGTGGAAAAACCCAAAACTTCAAAAGTTTAAATTTTAAATGTGTTTCTAGAAAATCAGCATTAATGTACAAGTTAGACTAGTTTTTAAAAGTTTGGTGAAAATGTTTCTGATGTGATGTTTCTTTATCTGTATTGTGTTTCTGACAAGGTTTTGGTTGCTGGGGGTGGCTAAAGAGGTGATTTCTGTGAGGAGGTGCTGCCCTATGTCCAGTGGCGCAGCCAACTCCAAGACAGACCCACTGCTGGCCAGGGCCAAGCCCATCAGTGGTGCTGGTAGTGTTTCTGGCTTAAGGTGTTTAAGAAGGGGAAAAGACCATCAAAATATTAATAAGGGAAACATTGGGATTGACCCCAAATGTATTTTTGTCTGCTTTCAGTTTGCCCCAGGAGCCCAAGATCAATCCCCCAAGCCAGGGCACTGCCGAGCAATTGCAGCATTGTGTGTCACACTGCGGTGCCTTCTGCCACCCCTCCTCTGGGCTACACTCTTGTACTTTGTACACACAGATAAAATTACACAGGAAGGTTTACTGGTCTGACATCTCCTCTGAAAAACCTTCTGATGGGTTTAAGATTACAAACAGCTTTGGCAGTTCAGTTGTTATTAAGTGGAAGAGACTCACTAGTGTGCAAGGAGACAATTCCTCCCTTGAGTGAGTGACTCAGCTGAGGCAAATTCACCTCAACATCTGACCTGACCCCAAAATTTCAGTGACCAAAGGAGTTGCTTGCAGGTTTTGGCTTTTTATCACTAGAACTGCTTAGCTGAGCTAAAAACGAGGTCCTAATGTCAGATGAGATGAAGCCTCCAACAGAGGTTGCTTTTGGTGAACATCTTCAGCCACAACTTAGAAAATCTGAAAGACTGATGTACATATATAATTTTGTCTGTTGTCTGTCTGCTTAAAGTGTGATGTCTGTTTGTTAAGGTCCATTGTTGGGGGAGACCTAAGGATTATCTAAGGCTGAGTTGCTCTCTGTAATGAAAGGTTTGATTTCTTTCAAAGTCCTGTGCTCTTGGAATGAGCTACTGATAAATGTGGGAGACCATAAAGCCTTGTAGCACCACAAATATTTGTATTCAAATATCTGGGAGTGACTTATTTGGAGTATATATTATATAATGAATGATTCATTTTCAAGATTTGCTGCTGTGGCCATGCAGAGAGTTGTGTCTGTGCTCACACAGCGTTTATAGCCATGATCACATGCTGTATTCTTTGCCATGCTACACCATGAACTTACTGTATCGTTAGTATGGGAAGGGCAATGAACTCTTGTGTTTGTAGCATTTGGAAGATTGTTTGCAATTTTTTTCATTCAAAAAGTGGATGGAAGAAGGAGGAAATACAAAGGAAGCACACATCTATTTCCTGTAGTCTCCCAGATTTTCATATAATTAAGAAGCCAAGAGTATCTTGCAGCCTGTGGGAATGTTGACTCCTTTCAGGTCTTAGACCTGAAAGGAGTCAACATTCCCACAGGCTGCAAGATCTTAGACCCTGTTGACCATTTTGGCACAGCACAGGATTGCCTTTCCAGGGGTGCTGTAAGTTCTTTGGGTTCTGTTACAGAAAATCTAGAAGTACTACTATTTTTAAAAGGTACTATACAAATAACATAAATAATACATAAATATGAAAATGTAGTGTTATCATTCATCACTGCAACCGTTTAGTTCAGACTGCCAAGTCAAATTTTGTGTGTGTTACCTTCTTACTAAGCTCCATCAGAGGTCCTACAAAAATTCATTTCACTCTGACTAACCAAACAATCTGTTGCCAAGAAACACAGAGAGCTCTTTTAATAAGTCTTTTTCTATCTTTATGCAGTTTAGACAAGAATGACTTAAATATTTGATTGAAACAGGTCATTAATCAACAGTTGTGTTGAAAAGTGGTCTCCATAAAAGGGTTTTATTTCTAATAGTTTTTAATTCCACAGATGTTAACTCTTATAAATTTCTTGTCTTGTCAGCCCTTTTGATATGATATTCTGTAAGTAAGCAAAGAGCTTTAGAGCCTTAGTCCAAGGTATAGGCAAAGCCCAAGCCCCTTTGTTTGCCTCCCATAGCTGCAAATAATTTTCTTTGTTTTAGCAACAGGTCTTATGTGAGTACTAATCATAATGCAAGCTACAACATGGATCTACAGTGCTCTAATTGTTCCCTGGTAACTGCTTGAATATGCTCTTGACCCAGCAGCACATGCAAGGCACGCAGCCTGCTTCTCACTATCCTTTCCTCTCCCTCTTCTGAATTTCAAAATTCTGTAGGGTAAGAATGGATGATTTCCTGCAGTCACTGTTGCTGGCCATAAAGAGTTGTGTGGGGAGTTCATGTTCTTTGCCCTCTAGGGCTCCCTTCTATTGCTCCCTGTCATTTAGCTTATCTGAGCCCTTCCTGCCAGTGGATTTGTGACATGAGACCAGTGAAAAGGCTGACTCACTCTTTCAGGGACCAATGGATGGATGGATGGATTCTTTGGCACTGGATTGCAGGAAGGGACTGCATGGTAAGGCATGTTTTACTTTATTTGTAATGGGAAATATGCAACAAAGGGGCATAGTTTTCATTGTGGATCAGAAATACTGAGGTTTTGTGTCTTATACTAAAATAATGATTAAATAAAGTTATGGTTTAAAATTACTAATGTTTAAGTAACTATAACTACAATTATAAATATAAATATATACTCTAAGTAAAAATACAACTGTATTAAATATACTAAATACTAAGGTCTTGTGTCTATCACAGATGGCTGTATCTGAGGACAGCTTGTCTTCTACTTTCACGTTCTTTCTGCTGGAATTCCTTTCTCATCTGTTTTGGTATTTCATCAGAAGAAGAGGTGATAGTTAGCTATAATAAGTCTGAGTAGCTGATTTAATATATGTTTTTTTGAAAGTTAAGATAAACTGATCACACAAAAAGCCATGTCAAAAACTTGGAGTGCTGTTGAAGAAAACTCAGATTCAGATGCTTGTCCCAGGAAATGCTGGTATATAGCGTCCTACAGAGGACAACTGCAATGGTATTTATAATGACAGTATCTGCAATTGAAATTCTTCAACCAGTTTCTTCCATGATTCTTCCAACATTTCTGTGAAGAAGAATTATCAACACAAAAGTAATCATGCTTTTGGTACCTGTAGTGCAAAGAAAGCCATTATCATAGAATCATAGAATGGTTTAGGTCACAACAAACCTCAGAGATCCTCTAGTTCCAACCCCCTGGCTGTAGGCAAGTACACCTTTCACTAGGTCAGGTTTCTCAGAGCCCAATCCAACCCGGCCTTGAGCACTGCCAGGAATGAGGCATCCACAACTTCTCTCTCTGGGCAACTTGTTTCAATATCTTACCACCATCACAGTAAAGAATTTCTTCCCAACAGCTAATCTAAATGTACCCTGTTTCAGTTTAAAGCCATTCCCTCTTGTCCTGTCCCTACAGGCTTTTGTAAATAGTCTCTCTGAATCTTTCTTCTAGGCTGCCTTCAAGTGCTGGAAGTGATGCCTTCTAGAGGCTGACCCGGAACAGAGACTAGACAGAGCAAAAGGATAAAGTAGGTATTTACTAAAAGGCCTCCATGGGCACACCTGGGCCACACAAGAGCCCTGTCAGACCACGCCCAAGACGCACCCAAATGGTCACAAAAATGGACACCCGGTCATGAGGTCCCACACTTGTATAAGTTCTGGTCCATCAGCATATTAGAGTCAAATTGTCCAACCACAGCTTCATGTTATGAAGCTCCACCCTCCTTGTTTTTTCTTCTCACTTCACTGTTGTTTTTGTTCTTGGGCCTGAAAGTTGTCCTTGGTCTCAAGCTAGAGAAGGAATTGTTTTGTCTACCTACTCTGTGAAGAGAGCTTAGTAGCACTTAATATGAAACCTAAAACCACCCACTAAAACAGCACAGAATCTAAAAATATAAAAGCTAAAACTTAAGGCATCAGAAGGCTGCAATTAAATCGCCCCAAGAGTCCTCTTTTCCAGGCTGAACAGTCCCAATTCTCTCAGCCTTTCCTGGTAGGAGAGGTGATCCATACCTCTAATCAACTTGGTGGCATCCTGTGGACTTGCTCCAACAGGTCGCCGTCCTTCCTGCGCTGGGGACCGTTAGAGCTTGATGCAGCGCTGCAGGTGGGATCCAACCAGGGTGGAGCTATGTATTTTATAAGAACATAGTCACTTCTTGAAACATTCCCTTGAAACATTTAGAACTTCCATACAATGTTTGAAACTTTCTTTCCACTAGACGAATTTTAATTCTTTGTAATTGATACTGCTTCTAGAAAGCGGTGTAACTGTCACGTGAACTCAGGAACAAACTTTAAAATGACACAGATTTGATGTGCAAGATTGTTGTGCAAGGCAACACAGATTTGATGTAATATTCTCTTTGTTAAATGTCTTAGTCTCTAGGGCTGCCTTAGGCTTTTGTTGCTGTTAATAAGTGATGTGGACTAAGGCACTAGATGTGAGAGTTAGATAAACTAAAAAATGCTCATAATGCCAGCTCAAAAGAAAAGATATTAAAATAATCTGCAATTTGGTTTGTGAAAACACAAAATAGAGAAAAAAACCACCGGAAAATGTCCTCCATATCCCTGGGATGCAGAAAAATGCTTGCATATCCAACATCCTAGTGGCAGCCCTTCTTTCTCCTCAGCCTTTCTGAAAGGTTAAGTGTGTGGTAATGGTGCACACACTTTACTCAAAGACTCAGAGTAAAGCAGAGCTTCTGTGCAAAAAGCCAGCCATCAAGTAAATCTCTGTGGTGTTTTTCAGCTTGTTCCCTGTGGTGTTTACAGTCCTTTTTAGCAGCAGTCAGGGAGGACACTATTGTGATGGAGCAAAAGGAATCATTTAGTGAAATAATCTTAATGCACTAATTGTATTTCCCTTGCAGATTACTGCTGGACTGAATTTTTCCTGCTACCTCGGAGGTTTTGAAGCTCTGTCTGGTGCCAGAAAGGAAAGGTGGAAGCTAGGACATTTCATTGTATCCGTCCTGGTTGCACCACTGCCGGCCCCTGTCTTTCCTCTCCTCTTGCTGGTATCCTACTGCTCCCAGTAGTGTCCTTTACTGAATTAGAAGCCAGAGAGTTTCAGTGTGGACTTAAGGGATGCAGAAAACTTGGAGTAAAATTGCTCTTTGGTCAGTAACTCTTCCTTGTCCTGCTGCTTCTGGACTGAATCCAGCCTTCACATCAGGAGATTTTTGAGGAAATCCAGGAGTGTGTGTGAATTGAACAGCTGGAGAGGAAGAAGAAAACATGATTTTGCTAAATTGTGTTTTTTGAAGGGATGGGAGCTGCTAGAATTTTCTGAGTGGTTTGAGACTTGTAGTGCTGTCCGTGGCCGGTCCCATGGATTAGGGACATGGGTGCAGGTATAAGGTGAAGTGCTGAGTATAAAATTACTCTTATCTAATACTATCACAAGGTGTTGCAATCTATAAAAAAGATAAAAACACTAGAAATTTGGATGATGTATCTGTCTTTGTTCATATATCTATATATGCATGAAAAACCTCTTAATATCTGTAATCATTATTGAGAGCAGTGCTGAGATATTTTGACAGAGGCTTTGGGCACATCCTACTGTAAACATCCTAATTAAGAGTTGGACTGCTCTCATGATAAGAAGCCTTCAGAAAAGTGCTTCACATGTTGCTCTGAGCACTGCTCTTTGTCCAAGACATAGAAAATGAATCAGTATTGAGCACAAGGCTAGGACATCCCAGAAATCATTTTGTAAATCTCACAGAACTGGTTTTCTAGCAGCTGCAGTTCTATTTCATCTAGATGTGGCTAGCTGCTGTCAGAGGCCTAACACATCTTGAGCATTTAATGGATTTCTTGGAAATATCTTTAGGACATTTCTACCATTTTAGCACCATGTGTTTCTTCCTCATATGTTTAGACCTCTTTGAGATATACCTTGGGGAGTAGCCAGGCCTGGTATCATGTTTCCACTTGGAGATACAGGGACAGGGGATATTCCTGAGGGTCAGGTGTTTGATGGCATGTGAATATCACAAATGTTGTTGTATCCTCCCAGCTGTCACATCTGGAGTTCAGTGCTGTAGTTCTCTTCATGGAGAGTCAGTTATCTGCATTGACAGTGCACTAAGCAGAGATCAACCCTCTAGCAAAATACTCTAGAGGCAATTTTTTCCTCAAAATTTCTCTCATGGGACTTTCCACAGCTGGAAAGTCTTTTTTTGGTGTGTGACCATAATTGGTCTGGTTACAGAACAAAACAGAATGCAAAAAAGGCAGGAAAAAAAATTTCGCTCCTTTTCCCACACTGAGCATAAAATGTACTGCCTGGCCTTGAACCAAGGGCCGAGAAATAACCCATTACCATGGAACATGTTCAGCTGAGGAAAGTGCCTTGACATTTAAAAGAGATGTTTTAAAATCATCTCCTACGTGACTCTGTAGGGACGCAGCAAAAGCTGGGCTCCTCCCCAGGGTAAGGCAAGCTGGGAGGTGAGGGCAGCAATAGGGTCAAGCCAGGGCAGGCAGGGACAGGCAGTGCCACTGTGGCAGAGCTTGGTCCCACAGCACCAGAAGCAGCCAAGAGCCCTGACAAATCCTTTCCAAATGCCTGTATTAGATTTTTAAGCATGCAGATAGATCCCCAGGCTATGTGTTGAGTAGTCTGTTTTTAGATATTTTGTTGAGCTTCATGTGGTGGTAATCAATAAATGCACTGGCTGTCAGTAAAAATCCGCAGGCAGAAATTGCCTGCCACTGGGGTCTGTAATGCGTTTCTCCACCAGGAGAAACACGAGGGTATTGTAAGCATTTTATTTCCTCTTCTCATACTTGACATTTTTTTAACTGGGAAGATGGATTTCAGCAACAAGGTCTCACTGAGGTTAATGTTAGAAAGCTTATTCTTGATGTAAAATGCACAAAAGAAGCTCTAGCAGTTGATACTATCAGTATTGATAGTATCAATACTACAGATACAATAGATACAATACAATAGAATCAGTATTGATTGATACTATCAGTATTGTTATCCCTGATATTAATCCAAAGTTGATATAATTAAACTGCTTCTAGAAATCACAGCCTTCACCCAGTTGTTGCTGTTTTCTTGCTTGTTTCTTTTTCCTGGGGGAGTGTTGATACTTGTGAAATGTTTCAAAGGAGTGGCTTTTGCTCTGGCTTGTCTGACTTCTTCCAAGACTGCATTAGGCATAGTATTATACGACACTAGACATATTAGGCATAGACATTATATGTCACTATTTTGTCTGCATTGATCATTTGCAGCAGCTTAATTTGGTTAGCTGTTGACCTGTCCTTTGTTTACCATGTTATTTTAAGTGACTGCTTTTATGACGTGGAACTGATGCTTGTTTCCTTTGTGAGGGCCATCACTGTAGGCTGTTAATTACAGCAACTCTAATCAATTAATTGTTACATGTAAAAATACATACATACATATAACATATGTGGTTTAGTAATTGTTTAAAAATGTAACAACAAAGTGGGCCGAGATCCTAGATAAAAACACTGAGGAAAAAAAAATCAATGAGTTAATTTAATCAATGCAGTATTGTAATTAAAAGTTGAGTAGTCTTAGTGTTTACTAATACATGGTGTTGATTCTTACTTAGACAAACACTTTTTCAATAAAAAAGTCATTATGTAAGAATTAGTAGTATTAAGATAAATATCTTCAAAGCAATAAAGAAGTTACTGCAATTAATGTGTAATTCTGAAGGAAATTAGCAGTACCTGTGAAGTATTTGTGGCCTCCAAAGGCTCTCTTTCTTTTTCCTCTTGAAAACCATACACACATGTTCAGATATTATTAGCAATACTACCATGTCAGCATAAGTCATTTTACTGCCCTTGATGCATTCCTCTCCTATGTTAGATCAAGGAGCTGAACCCATAAGAAGAAATCAGAGTCTGGGCAGCCTTGTGAGAAGCCTTTGAGGTCAGGTACAGGGAAGGCTACAAAGCTTTCAGAGTGGAGTGGTATTGACTCAGCACAGGACCATTTCTGCTTAGGTTTTGCTCTAATTACTACCCACATTTTCTGACGGGGCAGCCTGACACTTCACAGGAGGAGGAAGCAGGCAAAATTCTTCAATCTGAAGGTGGCTGGTATGTCAGAAGGCACTTTTGCTGTAGAAGCAATTTGCTTCCACTTTGCTGCAGTCTGGGAAAGTGCTTATTCAACCAGTCAAGTCTGGCTTCCCTCGGGACCTGCTGCCACTCCAACACTCTAACAGGTAGGCAGTAATTAATCAGGTGAAAGCAAGATAAAGCAACAGGAAAAATTTTGGTCCTTTCATAGCCTTCAGAACATTTAATGAATATCACTGCATGAACCACATAAACAGCACTCATGGAAAGACAAATCCCTGTAGGTGCTTTGCACAACAGTCCCTGATTTATATTTTATCTTTTGTACCTATACATATCTCCAGTTGCATCCAGGATTTCTCTGTGCTGAAGTCACTGCTGTGATACTCTGATGCTGATCTCTTGTATTAAGGGTTTTGTTGGAGGCACAAAAATGTAAGGGGAATCTGCTTCCATGGCTCATCTAGGACAGGGCTTGGTCCAGCTACCAGTGAAGTTAAGAAAAGACTGAATTAAACCTCTGAGACTCCTTTTTTGTCCAGGATTATTTTTCAAATGAGCCTGACTCTCTGACCCCTCCATGAAAATGAAAGAGTAGAAAAGAATTTGAGGTTAATCTTTAAAGTAAGATCATTCTTCCCCTAGATAAAATGCCATGTTTTTTTAAAATACCCTGAATTCTCACTTATAAAGCTAACAGTCAAATAAAGCCACCAGAATCCACTGATCATATAAAGAAAAATAAACTTCTGGACATGGAAATTCATCTATTAGCTTTGAAAAGGTGTTCTAGGGCTAATGGATTAACTCCAAACGATATGGCCGTATTTAATCATGGAAACATCACAGCACTTTTTTTGTTTCAATTACACTGCTTTTTTATTCCAATTATTTTACATATTGTTGCAAAAATAAATTGTTAACAAGGCCATTCCTCTGAACAAGCAGCGATTGAAATGAGGATGTTACTGCTGCTCATTCTTACCACAAGGTGTGGACCATAGCAAGACAGGAGAGGATTTGAAGAAGCAGATCCTTTCAAACATCCTGGTACCTCCACTGTCTGTCTGGAGTTTGCAGTGTCTGAGCTTCAGCCTTCCTTTATTTCCTTGTACAAGTCAGAGATGCTAATCCACAGGTCTGAAAATAGTGCATGGTTCTTGGAGAGTGTAAGTGAAGGCCCTAAGCTTGGGGGGTGGTGTCAGTCCTCTTTGGCGCCCAAGCTGACGCAGCGGCTGGGTATCCCAATGATGATGTGTGTGAGGTGGCAAGCCAACAGCTTGGGGAAGGACACAGACAAGATGTTCCAGCACATTTCAAACTGGTGGTGGAGCTGGCAGATATTTGTCGTCTTTTGCCAGGAAATGTCAGAGCCAGAACCCCTCTCCTCAGCTCTTGGCATGGACAGCGGTGCAACAATGCCCAGGCTCCTCCTAGAGCACTCCAACCAATTATGAATAATTAATATCAGATCAGGAGGGGACTTGAAGTTTGTTCTCAAACACCAAAGTTTCAGAAAATTGGAGTGGAAAAAAAAAAGAGTATAAATCTCAAACATGGACCAAGCTCTTCATAAAGCACGTATCAGTCCTAAGTCACAAAGTTGAAGAATTTATTATTCTGCCCAAAACACCATTTTCTGCTGGCATAAAAAAAATTATGACTTCTGGAACAGAGTCTGGGGAAGCTGGTGGTGAGCCTTGTGAGTGCTCTCACAATGAAAGAAGCAGAATCTCAATAGTTCATTGCTCCCTTGATGCGTACTGTTAGTGTATGTAAGCACTCAGCCAGGGGCTGTACATGGTCTCCACATCCACACAGATCCCACAAAGAGCAGAAGAATTGAGAGCAAAGGGTTCACAGAAGGAAAAAAAAGCCAGTGAATCCATTATAGCTAAGAGTACAGTAAAAATCAATTAGCAGAAGTGGTTACTTTGTAAACCCTCAGAATAATGATGAATTTCACATTTTTGAGAAATTTTTAGTTTTATTGCTGAATTTTTTAAAGTTTTTATTGCTAAACTTTTCATTTGTAAGTGTACTTACTGGTTACAAGAACTTCTCTTCAGTTAATTTTTAGTTGGCTGAAAAGAAATGGTGATATTTGACAGTAAATAACAAGGTATTCGAAGTAACAGAAAAGGGAGACAATGAACTGATCCAAGGAGGCATTGCTTCGGTTGAGGCATTGTTACCGTCTTTATAGCAGCACCACTCACCTGCGAATGTTCTTAGAATTAGTTGTTCTTTTTCTGATAAAGCTGTGCTTACTGAAATATTTCATATTTTTCACTGTAAACACATTCTGCGATAGTAAAGATGTTGGTTTCATTCTGCACTGAGCATATACTGCTTTGCCTGGCAAGGATTTGACCTTAAATCATTTCACACTTGGTACAGTTGGAGATGCAGGAGGGGGAAATGTCTATAAATGTGATTCTGACTTTTACATCTCTCTTTTTGGAGTTATCTCTTCAAAAGCTAAGTATTGTGATTCACTGTGCCAGACTGAGTTTGTTGCTTCATAGCTGTAAGATCAGTGGGGGAGTTTCACCCTACGGTTCATTAAAAGAAATGATTTAAGGTTGAGATTTGTAGGAAATCTGTTTGGACCAAATAGGAGAATATGTGCACACATAGAAACAACAATCCTAAATATTGTCTGCCTCCTTGATCTTTATGAAAATTGCCAGTCTGGGTACTTGACAGATATGGGAAGTAGATGTCACTTGGATCAGTTATTTTCACAGTTTGTAGTGAGTATATGTTTGCAAGGTGCTTGCCAATGGAGATAACTGTTTATCTCTGACAGTTCTGAAGAATTCTTAAACGGCACTCTGAGTAGCAAATAAAAATTATTCGTTAGGAAAAGTTGGTGGTATTTTGGGTTTTAACCTTTCCTGTGCTAGAGTTTCAAATATCTGTGCTATATTTTATTTTAAACTGCTAATTTACACTCATAAATTCTTACACATTAAATTTCTCCCTCTGTCATAGAGGAAGCCTTTTTATGCTGCTACATATTATTCTCATTTGAAAAATGTGATATTCTGAAAATCTCATTTTAGAAGGTCATTGTGGGAAGCAGAACAGCACATGTATTTTCCTCGTATTTTACTGGACAGAGAAATGCTTTCAAGGGCAGACCTTGTTCAGCTGCAAGGACGATCATTCAATAAATAAAAATGGACTCCCTCATCCAAACCATTTACCACTTTTAGTTTTCCCACCATCTTCACCTGCCACCCACCCCTGGCATAGACGGACCATGTACCTTCATGTCTTCTTACGTGTTTGTTGTTTGTTGTTTGTTGTTGTTGTTTTGGTTTTGGTTATTTGGGGTTTTTGGTTTTGGTTTTGGTGGGGGGGGAAGGTGAGAAGGAATGAAGGGGAGTGAGTTTGGGCTGCTTGGATTTTTTTTTCCCTTTCCTTTAAATGCTGACTACATTCCAATTTGGTTGTTACAAAAATTTTTTGAAACTGACCCACATTGAATGTCATGAATAGTGCAATGAATACCTTTCAGAAATCACACTATGAAACAAAGTGGACAGCAAGGACTCCACCTAGGGAAAAACTTCTGGAAATCCCTGCAGCAGCTTCCCAAGGGATATTGTATATCAGATGTAGCCTTGGAAGAAAACCTGCACTCTTGAAAGACTGAAGGTCCTCTAGAAAGCTGAGCAGGTGCTACACACTGCATGCTGCTACACTGCCTAGAGTGCTCTCACAAGGAAAGATGGCAGAATCTCAGCCAGTGTCAAGAGCAAGGAGTCTGTGGCTGTGGAAAATATTTATCACTGAAAGGGTTACTAATGTGCACTGAATTCGAGAAGAACAAATATAACACAGGGGATCGTGACGTTTTGATGTAGACTTTAACTATTGAATAAAAAAAGCTATACAACAAGAAATGCTGATATTGTTTAACAAAACTGTTCTTCGGTAATTGAGCAGCGACTCACCTCACAGCAAGAGATTTCATCTGTGCAGTGTCACAGACCAACATACAAATGGTGCAATCAAGAAACACAACACACTGTAAGCTGAAGCCTAAGTATGAAAGAGAAAAAGGGTGTTATTTCTAATGATATAGAAAATATATTCCCTATGAACAGCCTAAAACCTCTTTCAAATGAAGGATTAAGTTATTGAGTCACATGCAAGAATAAATCATCCACCAGCACACATTTTCTGAGTTAACTGTGAAGCAGGCAAAATAAAATTGTTTTGAATACTAAGATAGACTAGAACACTATCCATATGCAAAAATAAATAGATATTTGATATGGTCCTTTGCCTCCAGGAACCTTCAGGAACCTCCAGGAACCTCTTGCATCAGGCAAGACATGACATTGAGCATATTTGCTCTCATACAACTGGCTGTACCTGGAACAGGGGTGGCAGACCTGAGGACAGAAATTGGTTCATTGCAATGGAATTGCCGCTCTGACTCCAATCTTAGGATCCAAGTCTGGAAAGATCCTTATTAATGTTGTGATAAGTAGAGAGCAGCCAGTGTTCACACACCTTGAATACCACACAACTAAATTGGAGCATAGTAGTAAGGAAAATTCATGTACATTGACAAAGTAGCATGTGTCTGGCAGACTGATGTCTGAAGACTTCTGACAGATGCACCAACTGTTTGGAGTGTGGGAATGCCTGA
>WAAG01052341.1:5122-43187 GCA_013390105.1 Tichodroma muraria
GGGGGGGGGCAGGGGGGGAAGGAGACAGGGAGATACCTCTCAAGAGAGAGCTGAATTATACAATGAAAAAAGTGCATCATTCATCATGTAACTTTAGAAGGGACCAATTTGGATATCAGGCTACTGAAGAATACAGAGCAGCAGAACAGTCAGTTTTAAGCACAAACTCACAAAAAGAGGGTAGGGAAAGACGTGTACAGGCTCTCCTTCATCCCTGCTTTTTCTCCTAGGAGTTAGCAGGGGCCAAGACCTAATGGATCACTGCTAATGGAAGCCATGCAGTGGCTCAGGATGCATTAAGAAGCTACTATTTTTAGGTTCACTGTCCATACTTCAAACCGGGCTCAAGTTTCTTGAGCTGCACAGCTGTAAATCAGACAAGTGCAAGGATGACAAGTCTTCTGCATGCATTCTCCCCTTCATAACAAAGAATATACAACTACAAAAGAAAGACATTACTCAAATAAAAGTATTTATATGACTGCTATCAGAACTACAGAATAGTTGTAGATACACAATAGACTAAAGAAGATTTCCATCAGCTTCCACAGAAAAAGGTAAAGTTCATGTGATCTCTACACAGGCTCACTTGGTGCAATGAATTTTCAAGCTGATGTCAGTATTAGAAGTGCTGAGATCCTGTCATTCCCAGATGCTGATCTGAAAACCTGACTAGCATCATTCAATAGTGCCAAAAGTGGAAAGGTTCAAAAACTGTACAATCCACACACAGCTTCATGTAACCTTCAGTTGACAAAGGCTTTAATTATAAGTAAAATTATGTACTTCAAATAGAAATTATTGCACCCTCTTATACCTTTTCTTCTAGATTTTTCAAGATTTTACTATATGCAAGGTATTACCCCATACATACAGCTTAAGGCCAGAAATTCTGTGGACAAAATGAATAGTGCTAAACTGACATTTCTTAGTAGAGACTAGAAAAGAAATAAAGCACACATCATTATAGCAACAAGAAAAGAACATATTTTCCAAATAATTCATTGGCATTGCTTTTTTTCTTGTAGAATAGGATGTTTTAAGTGACCTCTTCTATCTCTATAATAAATTATCTTAATACCTGGCCACTGCAATAAGTCCTCAATTTACAAAAAAAAAAAGGAAATTCTGGAGATTGTTGATTACTTAAAGTTGGTGATAAAACCTGTAGTAGAAAAATAAATAGCACTTATTTTACTATATACATGTATTATTTTACTGTAAACAACTTGATTTTGCTTAAAAGAGTAATAAACAAAGGTCAGTAGAAACAAAACAGCAGACTTACTGTAATCCATGGCATGTTGACAAGGCAACAAATGATACAGGATTTCCTCGAATTTTTCCCTGATAATAGCAATGTTCTCCTCCCTGAAATTAGAAATTGAGATTGTAATCCATGGGACATTGCACAGCATCACACTCCATACCGTCAAAAACTGTTTTTTCACAAACATGCTGCCAAGCCATTGACATGGCACCAAGAGTTGACTACCACTCATAGGGGTGTTCATCCCATCTTCTTTGAGCCTTGGTTTGGTACTTAGACAAACACCATCATCTTCACACAGTACACCAAATGGTGTATTTCACAATTTCAGTGCAAAATCCCTGACATCCTGAGATGGATTTCAGAGACAAATTGCTCCAGAACTGCTCATCTTTCTTCATTGACTAGAAAAAGAGTTGGAAGTAAGGGGCTTAGACTCAACATCTGCTCTGCACATGACTACACCCGACAGGATGAACTCTGCTCTGAGGGTAAGGCAATTTCCTTCTTCTGAGGAGAAAGATATGCTAACAAAATAATAATAATGTTAGATTGAAAAAAAAAAAAAAAAAGACCAAATCAGAAGTAGTCACTAGCACTCCAAAACTAATGGAAACTCTAAGAATAACTGAGTAGTAAAGGAATACAATGAAAATTAATATTTGCTTCTTCTCTCCTGCAAATAAAATGTATACCTTTCAAATAAAATCCAGCAGACTCTACTGAAAAAATCCCCCCTGATTTCACTGATAGGGATATAAGCCCTACTACACATGCAATACATTTATTCAGTATTGCACAATATCAATATTTGTATGTAAAATCAGAAAAACAATTCAAACATCCCTTAAATCCTCACTGACATCTACTCTTCCGAAGTACTTACCTGTTAGTGTCTCGCCAAATTCAGCTATGCTGTAATGCACGAACATTGGTTAAAGGACTATGAAGGAGATTTTCAGTGCTTTTCTTTTTTTAATAGCATTTATTTGCAAATACTTCTTCCAAGGAATGAAGGAATAATCTACCTAACCTAATGTACCCAGGCTGTGAATATTTATGTCCATTTACTAGAGGGAGGGAAAAGCATTACAACTACAGCTTTTTCAGAAGCCAGCAGTCACTTGCATGATGCATGGCACAGTCATTTTAGACATCTTACACTAAACGCTTTTGGATTTCATTTTTCAGATATGAAAAAAAAATCAACATCAGACTAAAGATAAGAAAATACATAGGCTATGTTGGTAGTTTAGTGTTTTGATCAGGACATCCTGTTCTGTTTTCTATGGGATGTGGAAACCATTGTTGGAAGCAGCTACAATGTATGGGTGCCTCTGGTTTGAGGTGCACTCCTTAAGAGAGTACAAGAGCCTGGTTGCTGGAGCACAGCTGCTTGCAGGGAAACAGCCTCGGTCTCAGCCTGGTCAAAGGAAGCCCTCCACCACATGAGCTGCAGAGTAACCACCATGCTGCCCACCATGGGCACTTCTCTGCTCATACGTCTGAAGGGAAACTGGTGCCACACAGGTAGTGTTTGAGTCCTTGTCTCACGTTGGTGAGAAGCTCTAGGGCTGACTCATACCAGGCTACAGCAAGGCGTGTCTGGCAGCAGGGGTATGAGCCACCACCCCTGCACCAGCATTTCTCATGACTATCAAGAACTTGGGACACAGACCAAGTGTCAGTGAAAAGGAGATTGTTTTAATTTCTGCTTTGCACTCACATACATTTTAGACACCAATATCCTACGTTAATTTTATTTCAGAGAGATTACATCCTTCTTCATTTTTCCTGAAACCTTGGCTCATTTTCTCCATTTTATCCTCCTCTTCTACACCTATTTAATTCCTGTATCTTAGCTATTTTAAGCTCTCTTCACTTGAGATTTTCTTTCTTTCAGTCTGTAGGGTGTCCCCCACCACAGGATCATGGAACTGCTTAAGGCTTTCAGGTCCTTTTGGAATGTATGAATAAGAATTAAACAAAAAGAGACTCCAGTAAGCGAATAACAAAGCTAACAATTAAACTATATGGATGATCCAAAACAATAAAATAAAAAGCAAATAAAAAAAATACAATAAAATACTCTCTAAAGAGAATTCTTGAAGTAGTATTCCTGTGAAAGATATAACTGGAATAAGTGCATGGATGTGGGAACAGTACTGAAAAGACTATCAGTAGGGAGTTGTACAGACTTCTAGATGGAAGGAATTCAGAGTAATTACACAAATTGGTTTGTTCTCAGAAAATGTAGTTAATATGTACCAGAAATAGAATCTCAGGCTCCATTAGTTTGCAAAACCATGTCTTTTCAACCAGGAGGAACATTTTTTCATACTAAGAATCCAGTCTGTGGCTCAAAAGTGTGTTTTGATCTTCTGAATGAGAATCAGATAAATGTCCCATGACAGTACCTCCAAATTAATTTATTCTGTAATAAATCCATGGGAAAAAATTATGCATACAGATCTAGAAAAGAAAAATATAAGAAAAACAGATCTAAATTCTTGACTGGGAAAAATACAATTGAGAAACACAAATTCTATTCTATTTAGTCAAATCAATTCAACTCAATGATCTACTAGAGTTCATGGTAGTTCTGGTGGAGATAGAAAAAGAACTCTGATCTCAGTCTAAGGGACCAGTTCTTATCATTACAAAACATTCTTTTCTATATGCCAACATCCAGGATATATTTTTTTATGTATGTGCTTATGTTCCTATCATTATAACATAAGTCACTTCAAACCAGTTAATAAAATTAACTTAAGCTAATAAAATTTATTTTCACTTCTTTAAATTAAGATTGTTTTTTTTCAAGTACTTGATGCATGAGATTATGTGAAGTGGTTAGAGCACGGTGTTAATAACACCAAGGTTCTGGGTTTGACCCCTGTATGGGTACTTAAAGCTACAAATTCTGAGAATAGAAGTGTTAAGGAAACCACTGGATGTGGCACTCAGTGCCATGGTTTAGTTGGCATGGTGGTATTTGGTCAAAGGTTGGACTTAATGAACTTGGACATAATTTCCAACCTTAATGAGTCTATGATTCTATGGTTCTGTACTGAGAGTCAGGACGCATGAAGAGACTCCACAGGGCAGGTTTTTTCAAGCACTTGTAATTTTGGGCAAGAAGTTTACTGTTGTTGCTTCACTATAGTGCTGAGGCTGAAATTGTGCTGGGTTTAACATGTACTGAAGCTGTTTTATACCAGGTGTTGCCAAAAAATACACTGTATTAGAGGAGAAATCACAGTATGTGAGAGACCTAAGACCACCAAACACAAAATATAATTATCATATACATATTCTTTTACTCTGCTCTTGGAAACACTCCCTTGAGGACTGGGCTGGTCTCTCTTATCTACTGGTATCTTTAGCAGTGAGACAAAAGCTGGGGGAAAAAAAATCTTCATTTTTTTCCTAAAAATATTATGGTCTCATATGATAATTAGGACTTCTCTTAAGAGCCAAAATTAGCACCAACTACAGTTCAGTCCAGAACATCAAGAGTCTTTTGTAAAGAGCTCTTGGCTTCCTGTAGCTAATAGAGCCTCTCTCTGCTCTCTCAAAAGCAATAATTGTCCATCTCAGCAAATCAAACCTCCACACTGGCCTTTGCCAGCTACTGGGGAATGGTTCAGTGTAAGATGAGTGGAAACCAGACCGCTCTTCGAACACACACCAGCCATAAGTCTGAGCAGCACATTTACCCACTTCTGCTCCAAAATTGAACCTGGTCGCTCTAGAGTCTGGGAGAAAATTTGGCTAAATGTCATCTCCTATGAGACAAGGTCAGCCTGGTGACAATGGCTATGACACAAAACCTGCAACACACACAGGCAGACCTTATATCATATCTAATGGCAGGCTAATGCTACAGCAGAGAGAAGTTCAACATTTTTGCCCGCATGGGGCAGACAGCCACTGCTCATGCTGTGGTTTGCACCACGCAAGGCAAATTTTCTGCCAATGCCCATAGCACTCTGTTGTCCATTTCCTTGGATCAGTAAGTTATCCCTCCTGCATGAACCTTCTCGATGTGAGGGACAACCTACTGGTGATGTCCGAGGGCAGTACAGAAAATATAGATTTTTAACAAGAAGTTTATTGATTTGAAGGGACAAAAATGTAATAACATCCTACAAATAGTAAAAAAAAACCAAAACAGAATGACCCCAGGGTCAATTAAAAGTTAATCATTATGATAGTTGTCATATCAAGATAGCCTTCATCTTGATGCTTAAGTAGGATAAATATAGCAAAATCATGAATTAGGGCTATTTACCCTGTGAACTGCTACAGTTCATCTCTAACTAGATGCAATCCTTTTGCCCATGTCAGTACAAGTCTTCTTGCAACCTGACGGGTACATAGTGTGGCAAAGATACTAAAAAATGGTAAGACACAGATGTCAGCAATGCAAATAAAATCTGTTCCCATTTTTATCCTTTAAGATAGTTTGTCCCTGCTTTGAGAGGCATCAACTGCTGAGCAGACACTAAAGAGGTGAAAAACACATTAACCAATACTCATAATAAAGGGTGAAATAAGTAAAGCAAAAGAACAGCCCTGACAGTCATTAACGGCAGCAGTTCACTCTTCTCTGCAGTCACGGTGCAGAAAGCATCTGCTGACCATACACTGGCAGGGTTTGTTATTCGCCTCAGAGACACTGTGACCTTCCCAGGGGAGGAAACTAAGGATGCACATTCATCTGCTTTCTACATCGGATATCCAAGAAAGCCATTTTCTGCAATTAAGGGAGGTGCTGGCCAGTAAAACTCACGTGACAGTCAGGCACTGACCTTAAAATTAATACCTTCCTTCTCCTACATATTCCTATTTTAACACTCTTTAATCCAAAGGAAAGGAGATTGCTAGTTTAATTCAAATCCTAGTAACATATCTCCTTCTTTCCTTGCAGCAGAAAGCTCCCAAAAGGCCAGCTAAGGCTCAAGCCACCATTCTGTGAACGTTAGATAATTGATTAGCTGCCAGTTAACAATTAGTTGTTTAAAGAGCTACCCATTGTCGGGCCACTAGTTACAAAAATGCATAACTAAGGCTGCATGATCAACAGCAAAAGGAAAAGACAATGCACCCTCGCTCACTGACTTCTATGGCAGAAAACAACTTGTTATGAATGGGTTTCTATTAGTTAATAGAAAAGTCAAAATGGCACTTTGACCTGTGTAACTGCAATGAGAGAAAACACCATTTAATTGACACATACTTCAGCAATTGGCAGGGGCCCTGCTCTGGGGCTGTGCTGAGCCCTGAGTTCAGCTCTTACTCAGCTCAGTAACAACGCCAGGGACCTGGCACCACCTCTTTGCAGAGTAGTTTCTGGACTGCAGACGCCTGAAAGCCAAATGCTCTGAAATTGTGAACGGCGGCCTCCCTTTGTAGGAGGATGGCTAT
Organism: Tichodroma muraria; assembly: GCA_013390105.1. Lineage (NCBI taxonomy): Eukaryota > Metazoa > Chordata > Aves > Passeriformes > Sittidae > Tichodroma > Tichodroma muraria. The sequence goes on from WAAG01052341.1 coordinate 11,823, forward strand.
CACATGTGCTCATATAACTCAGAGCCGACACGCTGCAGTGACATTAGATTATAAGGCTGTTTCAGATTCTGAAATCAGTGATACGGATTCCAAAATTAGGATAAGGCACAGCCGCTTCTAAGCCTTCTCCACAAAATGCCCATATTTAAAGGCTGTTGGCAGCACTCTTAACAAACAGAGACACACGTGTATGTGACAGGATCCTGCACGCAGGTGACTCGCTCCAACTGCCATCAGTGACTCACAGCAGGAGCCTTCAGCAGATGGCACAAGATATCAGCCCAGCTTCCCAGTTCAGAGGCCAAATGAGGGTTGTGTTTATTGCCCAGTAGCTATGAGAGAAAATGCTCCACAAAACACTGCAGGGTGTGGACAGAGAGCTCATGCCAACGCAACACCATCTGCTCTGGAAGCTGCCTTGGCATCTGCTTGGGAAACAGACTCTTGCCTTGCCTTGGCTTACCTTGGTGTTAGGGAAAATTATTTTTTATTATCAGCTGCCAGGGAAAGATGAAGCAGGGGAGAAAAGGTTACCTCTTCCTGCCTACTCTGTTGCTGTCTTTAAGACAGCTCTTGTAGCAGCGGCTAGGGTTTTTCAGTCGCATACAAGTCATTTGTATTCGCCTAGTCAATTAAATGACAAGTAATTTAAATGACAGTCATTCTGCCCCACTCCTGCATGCTTGTTCCAGGGAAATGGAAGCAAACATTCTAAGGGACAGTATGAAAATTCTTTATAATCTACGCATTCTAAACTGCCACATCAGCTCATCAGCCTACCCTGAGTCTGAAGCCAAGGTGAAAGACTGCCATTTACAAGATTACTATAAACACAACACAACACCTACATGGATACCAGTCAGCAGACATAAAGTTCTGAGGAAAATAGAAAACAATGCAACTCTGATATCCTTATTGGCTCATTATTTCTGAATGGCAGAACTTTCTCTTTAAGTGAAAATTCACAGAGCTTGAGGCTGTGTCTAGAAACATTAAACTACTATTTATTGTACAGTGCCAGTTTGGTATCCATAGGGAACAACAGACATGTCTAGGCAAAGCTACTTACAGAAGTCAAGATGGAGAAAGTAAAGATGTCAAGCTAAAGCACATTGAAGTCTTGCATGGAAGCATTCCTTCAGAAGTACAACAGCTTCTGTTTACTTAGCTTAATTCCCCCTCAGAGGGATGAAGTTAAATCCAAAAAGATACTTTTTTTTTTTTAATAAAAGTGATTTTTTGTACTTTAATATTATAGCAGTAATTAATTTCTCTTAGCCATACTCAGTCCTCGTATGGTCTGAAATTACAGAACACTTGGTTGCTACTACTCTCTGGCTATGTATGCTGTATGTTGTTGCAGCTAATGGAAAATAACTCATGAGGTGCACAAAGTCAGGAAAGATTTTTCTGCAAGTTCAAGCTGTCCTCCTTCTGGAACAAGAGAAAACTGCGGCAGAATACTCAAGAGGTGACTCCTGATGGTCACACAGTCGCTTGACTTGTCACTTCAGCAGAACCACCCACCATCACTGGGGTCCACATGTGCAGTGAAATGTACTTTTTAAGCTCTGGAAGACTTCCATTTTCTGACATTTTTCCCCTGTAGGACTAGTTAAACCCACAGGATTATTTTTTTATGTCACAAAGAAAAGGGAGACAAGATAATTAAACCTGCAAAATCCTACAGGAATCATGATCTGGGATTCATTCTAGTGTAGTATATTCAAAACCATGACCTCAGAATGACTCCTAATATGGAAAGCTTTTACTTTTAATTTTCTTCTCCTCAGTAGCAGGATGTATGCAAAAAGTAAGCTAGTAATAACAGGGAGATAATAGATATTAGAAAAAAAAGCTACGGTGAATGTACATTAAAAGTGCCAGCCTGCAGGATTATTAGGTCAGGCAAATGCACTATATATGAGGGCTGATTATCTTGCCCTGGTATCCCATAGAGGATACTACATTTTCTAAATCCCAAAGGGCTTACTTCCAGAATTCAAACGATGCTACAACAGGAAAGTGAGATATTCCTCAATGCTTATTGACTTAGTGTGACAGCATGACACTACTGGAAAAAAAAAAAAAGATGTCAGAGTAACTGAAAACACACAGAAATTAAAAAATTTTGTCAATTCTTCATCAAGACACATACAGTAACATTAATTCCAGCCAAAACCTAGAGGAAATAATTTGAGTGGTATACTCTGGGACCACAGTTTGCTTCCATCCTGCCAATCCATCCCACTATAATCTTCCCCTTCTTGTGGAACTTTCAATTTATGAACTTTCATTGTACAGTACAAATGCCTATAATTAGTCCCTAATTGTAAGAAGTTGCCATTTGTTCTATTTGGTTTTAATTTACTCCATTGGTCAAAAGATAGTTGGTTCTCCAGCTGATCCTTCTGTGCACTGTAATGCTTCTCCTTTTGCACTGTTGGCAAATTTCTTTAACATACACATGCATTTTTTTACATAAGTCATTAATGAAAACATTTGATGAGAGCACTCTGAAGATCAACCTTGCAGGAATCCCCACTAAACTGTGTCAGACTCACAGACTCCCCGACAGCTCTTCTCCAGTTAGCTTACTGCTATCACTAAAAAGTAGATTATGGCCTAGATTTGTTAGTAATTCGCCATGAGGCCAACAGAGCTCCATTGAGGGCATAAGAGAGAGGAGATCTGACAACATTACAGGAATCCTTATTCAAAGTCTTCTCTCAAACAAGGTAGAGAGTGATTTTTCTGATAATAACGGCTTCTCTAGTCTCTGGAGGCAGCCAAAAAAGCTCTGCCAGAAACAGGCATATACAATTCCTGCATTATTTATGATTTGTTCCTTTTCAGTTTTCATCAGCAGGTTGTGCATGTTTCAGGTACATGCACACAGAGCTCCCCACCAGCCCCAGGCTCCAGTCTTCCAGGGCTGAATCTTCCTGCACTCCCATCCCATCATCTGCCAGCCAACAGGCACTCTGCTTTTCAGGAGAAAATGTAATCCCTTACAAGAATGCCTGTTTAGCACACAACTTAAATGCCTTCCTCTTTGGTTACAAAATGGTGAGTTACCAAAACCTGAAGAATAATAAGAGATTCTTCTCAGACAGTGAGTGCCCTAATTGGAAGATGAACATTAGAAGCACCTTGCTGTAAGACTGGAAAGAGCAGGTAATTACTCAACTGGCCTGCTCACTGATTAAGTGTTTAATCTGGCTGCACCACAAATTATTTTAGACTTATGATCAGTTTGTACCTGCAGAGATGACAACAAAATATTGAAATGCCACTTGGGATAAGATCTCATCAAACATAGGCACAGGTGTGCACAGACACGCACTTGCCCTCGGTCAAGGGACCTTGACAACTGCTCAAGCAGACCAGATTTGAAGGAGAAAGTTTAACAGAAAAAGCAATATCTACGATATCAAGGGTACCCAGACTCCTCTGAACTTTCAAGATTTTAGTATTTTTCTCCCTTATGTATAATCTTTCCTTAAAAAGGCCATTTAAAGAGCCCTTCAAGTACACATCATGGCATTCACTAGCCAAGCCTTTAAGCACAGCAAGGCAATGAAGAACAGTAATTTTCCCCTCTTGTGCAGAAGCATTAAAATAGCTGTAAGCTTCAATAACAGTCATCTTGCACATGCTACTAGTCAAACAATGCACAAAACACAATGACTCCTTCTGCAAGCTAGCAGCTCTGCTCTGCAGTGTCAAAATGCATTTGCCCCAAACCCCCATTGGCCAAACTACAATGATGGCCCCTCTGCTGGGGCCCCCAGGGAGCAGGAGGCTGTGCTGGGGCACCCCAGCTGGACCGGAGGGCTGCGGGTGCTCTGAAGGAAGCCCAGTGGGCACGGTCTGAGCACTGCGGGGCTCAGCACACACAGCTCAGCACAGCTTGGGACACACAGCCACACAGCACTCCTAAACCACAGGACAAGCCTGGCCAAAGCTCCTCTGTTAATGCTACAACAGAGAAAAACAGTTCCTAGCATTTGACATGGCTCCATTCACGTTGTTTGATGCTACCATATGAACATGCTGCGAGGCTGAAGCAAAAAGCAGCAGTTTATGCTGTAAGCACTCTTGCTGTAATTTTGTGCCCATAATACACATGCTGTGTTTACACCACCACACTAAAGAATTTCAGACTTTAAGGATTGCCTACGAAATATATTCCTTCTAGATGTACTTAAACATGCTATCAAAATTTTCTGGCATTTATTTACCACATCTCTACCTGTGCAAGTTTTCTGACTGAATTATTTTCATGGCCTAATTTTTTTCAGAAAGCAATTTCCTAAGAACTTGTAGAAATGTCCAGTATTTTGGGGGAATACAAGCAGAATCATTTATTTCTACACTCTCTGAAGAGGAAAACTGAAACTTTTTATTGAGAAAATATCACTGAATAGATATCAGTTGTTTCTTCTGAGGGTGAAAAATTCAACAACGTGAATTACTCAGCACTATAGCTGTTTTTTGCCTTTCATCTCACTGACAGCATCAGTGACAGAATGACAACCAAAAAAAGAGGGAGAAAGAAAGATAAAAGGACACAGAGATATATTGCAACAACATTAGGTATACACAGGTTGAGTATTGATGTGCTATGAGCATAGGATGGTCTGGAATGACACAATCAGGAAAAGGCAATGCCAAGAAGGGTTTTTCTCTTTCTTATTAATTGATTATTCTCTTTGCTACCAGAGGGAATTTAGGCCAACACTGCTGCTTTCCGAGTAGAGACATGATGTACAGTAAAGGAGGGTGTGGAGGGAAATGCTGAAATAATTCAAACATCTACCTCCTTTTGTTTTTCTTAGGAATTGCACACTGCTGCTGGTTTAATAAGAATGTCTTAGGTGCTGCCTAACCTTGCCAAATTAACAAGAAGCCTCTCCTCTGCAGCAGCTAAAGGCTGCCATCCTGCAAAAACGTGTAATATGTTTCACCTCACAATGGTCTGATGTATTAATAATTATGCAGAAATTAAATGTCAGGTAACTTCTTCTTATGATAAAAAGGTATATTAAACTGAGGACTCTTCTCACAGTAAAAATCCCTTTGCTACTAAAAAGTGGTATTTTTTATGGTATAAACATTTCTCCCTTCCCCTGCCCCCCTCTCCTCTTTGAAGCACTCTCGGTAATGGCAGAAGATCCATATGCATTTTACAGCACAGGAAGTTTTACTGGGAGGGAAGGAGAGGGGGAGGAGTGGCAAAAGTAGTTATCAACTCCACATCGCTTATGAGCCAAGGCAGGATCCGCTTTCCAGACGCATTCCCAGCCTGCTGCATGTACGTACAGCTGCCTCCACACAGTGGCTCGTAGCTCCTGTCTTCTCCCACATTGCTGGTGCCACAACAGCAGCACCCATGATTTGCATGTCTGTGCCATCTTCTCACACAGAGAAATGCAAGGGGTAATATGTACATATTTTAAAATACACATCTCCAGTAAGAAGGCCAAGACCAGAGGACGCCATCTTGCTGTATAAACAGGCTTGCTCAAAGCCTGCAGCTGGCAGTGGATGGCAGATGGACATTTTCTTTCTGTCACCATTTCTCCCACCAAAGCAGCATGAGAGATGTTTCCAGGCCGCCTCTGTCTCTGCCTACAGCCCAAGATAAATTGCACAGAGGTGGGTGAAGAGCAGCATGTTGAAGCAACTGATAGAAACCTGTCTCCTTTCTGAAATACCTCTTCAGCTTCTCCTTAGGAATATTCTCTTTAGCAGAGTGCATATTTTGTTATTTATTCATAGGTTGCATCCTTTTACTAGCTATTTTTAAATAAGTATCTAAGCAATCTGCACAATCCCTAAAATCTAGTATAATAATTATGTTACTAGTTATGGTAAACAATTCCCACAGTAATTGAAGGTGATAAATCACCATCATGGAAATTTCTTCTAGTTGCAATAAGATTTTCAAAACATTTGATGTAAAACCAAAGCCCATTTTTCTCAAATGCAACCAGATACTGCCTGTGTTTTCAGAAATTGTTCAATAGACAAACAAAGCTCTTGAATGAATTTACAGGTTCTCTGTAAAAATACTGACTGGTCAGAGGGAACCAGATTTATTTTTAAACAGCTATTGAGTACTGAAATCAGCCTCACTCAGTGTCTGGTATTAAAGTGTTCTCGGTAGCCTGCACTTTTCCAAAAATCTTTTGTTATCAGAACTTTTATGAAAATGTTCCCATGACTGTGGTCACCAGGCTCTTCTGACATTTTGTCACTGCAGCTGCTTCCCTCCCTGCCAATCCCACACACTCAGATGGAACAAAACAAGTAAAAACCTTACATCCCCTTTCCTAGGATGCTTCCATACAACTGCTGCCTGCAGAACTCCTGGAGCAGTGGAATAATAGGGGCAGAGGAGCCCACCTGTATGGCCTGGCCACCCCTGCACCCCTGCCCACGGGTATACAAGGTACAGGGCAGCATGGGGAAGGAAACTCACCACTCAAGCAGCAAGCCCTCTCCTTTGTAGTACAGTCTTTGCAGCCCCTTTCACTCCCAAATCAGCTCACCTCAAGTATGAAACTCAATGCAGCAATGACAGTTCTCTACTCAAAGCAGATTTGAGAATACTGAGCACGGCAGTGATAGCCATCCCTGAAGGTATACCCTGACCCTGGCTCAGCATCTAAATGAAGGGGAAATAATCTCTGTGACCCTTGAGGCTGGGAGCTGTTTTTCCCAGAACATTTTCCGACCCTTCCCCTAAAAGGCCTGATCCTCCTACCACTTTCCCATTCAATTAAACAGTACTTAGATAAGAAGAGCTGCTGATTTCAAACATTTCCTTGCTTGATTAAGGCTTGCTCATCAGGAACAATTCAGTGATGGGGCTTGGATGGATTAACTTAGCTAACTTGCATATATATCTTAATGCAGACAAATGAGTTGTTTTGTTCTTAATAATACCAGCTATTATCTTTATTTCTGCTTTGACTCATATTCTGAACCTCAGTCAAGCAAACCTTCTTGACTGTAGAGCAGAGCTGACTGAGAAATTAGTCTTTACAATTTAATGGAAGACGTATGTGTTTGCCTCAGTCTGGTAATGTATGCAGACTATTATCTTGATAATAGTGGAAGGGCAGACTTCCTATTTGCAAATGACAGGAGGGAATAAACCAAAGGAAACCTGCATCTTCAGCTATTCAGTGGATAAAGGACTGCTTTGCCCATTTCCATTTCCACTTTCACGATGCCAGGATTAATGCATTTGTTTTGAAGTATTTAAATAATCTCAGATTTAGCCAAACAATTTGGGGAATTTCTTTCAATAAAATCTAAACTTTGAACAAAATTTTACCTAGTATTTACCTGATAGGCAAATTTAGAGTTTCCATTTTGTACCACATATAATACATTTCTGAACACCCTATGTAATCTACAGCAATTGATACAAAAGTTATAGCTGACATCTACAAAGTCCTAACAAATAGAAGGTCCTCAAGAAAAATCTCCCATGTTGCATGCAAACAACAAAACACTTCTGCAAAGGCTATGGGACATTTCACACAAGACAACAGCAACAAACAGCATCTTGTAGTCACCGTGTCAACAAACACACAGAAGAAGAAACACACAGCTGGTGACTAGATGTTTGGAAATATTATACAATAAATATTGCTATTCTCAAATTTACAAAGAAGCTCTTAACAAACCAACAAACTTGGTGTTCAGTACAAGGAGAAAATGTTATCAACCAAAACAAAAAGATTTTCTTCAGTATGTATCAAAAGTATAATATACTTACTAGCAAAAAGAGCTACTATGAATACATTTTTCATGGATACCATTTTGATATTAATATACTACATTTGACAGTGGAGTGCATTTACCTTGTTTAAAGCTGAAAGTTAGAAAACATGAAACATGCTTGCCTCAGAATAGTAAAACAAATCACTTGAACAATCAGTTATCCCTACTTCCACAAAAATATGTGAGTTTTCATGAACATCAAAAGCCAAGCAAATTAAAAAAGAAAAGCATAAAAAGGCAATTCTTACTTTAACTTCCACTGTCTTCCCACCTTGCTCGATATGCCTCTCAAGATATTCAGAAGACAGCAGGTCACTGCAAGAAGAAGAAAAAAAGAACCATAAGCCTCACGCATGTGTTCTTGTACTCCCTCGCAGCAAGCACTGATTAAACGTTTACTTTTGAAAAGGGCAAAACCTGCAGGATACTTTTCCTAAAATGTTCATAAAGATCACTGAAATAATCATCTCCAATGGAGTTACACAGTGCATAGGATACACTGATTTTTAACAGCAGAAGGTGGGACAAGGAAAACTGAGGGGAGTTTATTCATGGAAGGTCCAAAACCAACCACTGACACTGATTGTAATTCAAGAGACTTTTCTATTTGTGCCAAAACTGAACAGCATAGAAGTTAGGTGAACTTCAAAAAAAGCACAAAAGCAGAAGGATGGGAAATCAGCTGGAATCTGAGGGAAAGCAGCAGCTGTGTTGCCAGGCTTCAAAGACGCAATGGCACAACAATGACATGACCCGGTAAGAGCAGCATGGTGAGCTCAGGTCCACACTGCAGGGGCAGGCAAAGCCGTGGGCCCCAGGAGCTGCAGCCCAGGCAGGCTCACAGTGCAGGTGAGCTCCCACAGCACAAGCCCTGGGAGCCCTGCAGCTTTAGCAATGCCAGAGGAAAAGGCTCTGGGCAGTACCAATCCCAGCCTCCAAGTACACAAAGATTTGGAACAAATACCAAGGAGAAAAAACAATCACACCTGAGGCAAGCATATATAAATGAAATATAGTCTGTATTTACTAAGCCACTCAAATGCTGAAACAGTCAAATCATCTTCCTCATAGTTATTTTCTAGTCAGGCAAACCAGAGAATTACAGAATCAGTAAGATTGGAAGAGACCACATTCACATTATCTACATCAAAAATTTCACTAAGCATGTTCAAAGACTACAAAACTTTACTGAGATTAAATCAGTATAAAGTCTTGCTGTTGTTCCACCTCAGTGACAATTAAGCTGGAAAAGATGACAAATTGGTAAAGAAAGCCTGACAAGGGTCAGGTTGGCTGCTGGGGCATGAGCATACACCTGCTCAGCAGAAGAGGCAAAAATTTAGTATTTCTCCTTCAAACAGCAAAACACCTGAGCTTAGACATGAACTGACCTGATGAGGGAGGGCAGGAACAGCAGAGTAGGACCCAGGGCAGTGGCTGCTGAACTTTCCAGAGCTCTACCCTGGCCAAACAGGCAGCAGGACCATGGACATTTTTGCTTACAGAGGCATTGGTGACTGCCCTGAGTGAGTACTAACCAGGAAAAAGTTGGAAGTATGGGTCCTCCAATATCATCCCTAAAAACTTCCAGCTTGGTATTTGCATTAATTACCCAGGCATAAAACCCAGGAGCATTCCAATGAAATATTCTGATAACATTAAATTGGAAAGCATGGAAAATAAAAAAGATTGAAAAAACTCCCATAGGAAAGACCTGGATGATCTTCAGGACTGATTATTAGAAATAGGATCAAATTCAATTGTACAAACAGCATATTTATGCACTTAAGGGCTGGAGGGAATTTCTATTGCATTTTTTTGGAGGGCCTGGTTTATAAGGAAGAGAGACACGACCACACTTGTTTCTGGCAAAATGATTTGGCAGATCAATAGAATGTCTTCCTGGCAAACATAACTGTCATCCCAGAATACATCAAAGAAGATGTATTTCCAGTCAAACTGCAGTATGATTAATATCACTGCCCAAAGGAGACCTCTTTTCAAATACTGCAGACAGGTACTGGACAGCTTTGCTTACAAAGCTCCATTACCTGGAAACACAGAGAGGCTCCTGAAGTCTAGCAAAAAATTGAGTTGTGAGGGAATGTGAATGCACCACAGTTTACACACCAAGACACAGGGGCAGCTAATCAAGCTATAGAAGATACTGGCAGAATCCTAAAGGTACAAGGACTGCTGAGTCAATGGAAATTGGATTTTAAAAAAAAATACTTTGTATCTAAGTGTAAGGGACAGAGGCAACAAAATGAGGGGTGCTAACAAATTTCCGGATGGGAGCATCCCTGGGACAATTGTCCATGGAGGTAGGGTTTCCTCTGACTCAGTGAGTTCACAGCTGGTCACTACAGAAAGCAGGAAGTCTCAATGCCCCCTCAGGAGCAGGCGCTGAACCTACCTCGAGTCAGCACAAACACTCATCAAAACACTCTCAGAGTCAGAGCTAACACTCATCAAAATACTCTTGGTGTCAGCACCGGCACTCATCAAGGTACACTTGGGAGGGTTCAACAAAACCATGTTTTTGCTGCATTAGGTAACTGAAATCCCTCGACAAGAGTACAATCAGCTCCAGAGTAGATGCAAAGGAGGGAATGAGCAGCTCTCAATAAGGGTGAAAGACAGAGTGAGTGACTCCCTTGGCCACTGCAGAACCAGTGTGAACCCCTTCAATTCTGGTCAGGCCCAATATCTATATGGATGCTTGGCACAGATGCCTGCAGATGACCCATTATTGAGGAGCACCTAAAAGAGATGCTGTTGAGTTGCTGATTACAATACTCTGATTTCCTCTTAGAAGTGAATATTAAATATTTAGGATACTCATGCCCTGCAGGAAGCTCAAAGACTTCTATAAGATCTTGTATGCATTTCCCAGATTTAGTAATTTAGACAGATGCTCTCTTAAAATGTATTTAGTTTAGCTTGCTGAAGTTAGTTATATAGTTTCCTGGCATTCACTACACTCTTTCAGCAAAAGTTTATGCTTCCATAACTTAAATAAAGATTCTTTTATAGCTTAGGGCTATACTTTCACTCTTCGTTATTTCGGGGGGACTCAGTTAAACTAATGTCCTCCTCCTTATTGGATGGACACAAAGATTTTTGTGCCAAGAAAAATGCAAGAGATTATAAAATGCAAAATAGAAATCTAAGTATATAGTGCAAAGACTGAGATCAAACAGAATGGCTTAACTCAGGGAGACTTCACAGTTGTATTTGGAGGGGTGACAGGAGAAACACAGGTTCTTCTCATGTGTGTCTAACAAAATTACTGCTTTTTAAAAGACAATTCAGTTAATGTTTTAGTGTTCTGGAAGATCACATGTGTTCTCAAAACTCTGGAAATTTTGTCTGGCATGAGAAAAAAACATCGATCATTCTCTGCCTCATACAACACAAGAATTAGAAGGTAACAAAAGAGGTCAGTAAGCTCAAAACTAATTAAAAAGAACCTTTTCTGGCACATGCTAGAGGTTTACACTGGTTCAAGCTGGGAATGGGCAACTTAGTGGATGTAACTGGGAGCTGGCGAACATCCAGATACTCTACCTGACTCAAAGTGTTGGAGTCCTGGAAAACAACTCTGAAGAAGCCTCATATATGCTTGCTCAGCTCTTCCACTTTTCCCTCACCATCAGCCCTGGGCTAATGGGACTGGGCAGTTGGCCAAGGGCGCCTCTGACCTGACCTGGGCTGCTCTGCCCGCACCTTGGAAGGGTCCTCCTTCTCCTCAGGGTTACACAGTGTCCTGTGGCATCCAGCTCCAGGGCTGCTGATGGTCAGTCAGCTACTCTTCTCCCACCCATCACCCCAGTGACGGACATACCCAGGCTGTTCAAGTTGTATTTACTTTCAAACTAGGCCAAAAGAAAAATTCCTAAACAGGTCCATCCATTTTGTCTTCCTTCTCAGTCTTAAGGACAAAAGGGCTGGAAACAGCTGGTGAGCTGCTGGCATTCCCACCCCTCTCAAGGTCTGTCACAAGTGCCATGATTCCCAAAATGACGCTCTCTGGAAGGGAACCACCACAAGGTCACCTGCCTGCACAGCTCCTGGGGACTGAGTCCACAGCTTGCAAACAGATCTGAAATGTAGAGACATTTTTAAAGCCTATTCCAAGTAACATGCCAGGATAGGTCTGAGAATAATTTTTCAGTAGAAAAACCCATAAATGAAGCCATGTTATGCTTTATTATTATGATTCACAGCACTGAAAATATCATAAAAACCACAACACTCTTGCAGATCCAATAAAGCAACCAATGGTATTAAAAACTAAGCTACAAACTAACCATTATAGACAATCTTAAAAATGCAGGTCGAAAGACATCACCTCCTAGGTGGAGTCATGTTTTATCTGCAGTAACAGTACAGGCACAGAACTGCATAATTTTAATAGGCCTTCTTTAAAACAAACAAAAATCTAGATTAAAATACTAACAAAACATAATAAAAATTATTTAAGCAAGATAAGGCAATCAGCATTAAAATAATATGCATTTCAACATAAATAAATAAATAAATATTTTCCTACTGTAGAAATGCAATAGGAACAATTTAGCTTGCCTGCTGATCTATCCTAGAAACTATCTTTGTCAGCTTAAGTGGTAGTTTTAGTATTAATTATAAATAAAACTGGCATGCTTTAAAAATAATAAGAAAAAAACAGATTGTGAAAAAAAAATCTTAGAAACACAAGGGATGGAGAAAATCACAGAGAAAAAACACCAGCACTACAATTGACAATATTGCAGAATGAGATTTTTCAGAAATATTTGCTGAAGCATTGGTACAAAATTTTTGAAAAGGCATGGCAAAAACCCGCATATGTTAAGACCTAAAAATAAAACATTTCACAGGAAAAAAAACAGCACATGTGATCTGTTGCTTTTACAAAGAAAAACAGCACTACACTAATAATGGCAATTCTGTTGTCAGAGGTCTGATATTTCAGTGTACACGAATTAAGTAGTGTCATTTTGTTTACAGCAGCAGCATTTTTGAAGCATTATCCAAAGTCCATATGAGCCTTTCCCATACAGACTCAATAACATAAGGGCCAGAACAAAATAAATGAGCAAGCTCCTCTTTGTTCTTCCCAGTCACAACAGTATATAGAGGCAAAAGCAGGGGGAATTTTATTACAGAATGGACCCTCAGCTAAGGAAATTTTCCTTATCCAAGATGATGCACATACATGCACTTAAATTCTATCTTGAATCAACAGTTTACCAAAACTGTAGTTTTGGTAAACTGAGTTTTACCAAAACAAAGCTGGGATTGGGAACCCAGGAAAACAGATTAGCTTTGGATACAGATGGGTTTCCCAGCAGAAAGAGGCTGCTCCAGGAAGAAAAAGAGGTTAAAAAAATGTGGTGGTAAGAGAAAAGAGGACAGAACACATCAAGTGTTTAAAGAAACAGGAAGAAAAAACAAGAGATTACAAAACACTTCAAGACAAAAGAAAAAAAAAAAAAAAGAGGTGAGTAAAGATTTTTAAAAAGGAAGAGGTTTGCATTTGAATAAGCAATGGAGAAAACCCTGGGAATTATCCTTGTAAATTTAATAGAAACTTTCACTTTCAAACAGAGAAGGAAAATGCCTACCGCCAGCTTCTGAGCAAAAATTAAATCTCCAGATTTAAGAGACTGAAAAGCCTAACAGTTGTGGAAGAAAAAGAGTAGAAATTATAGGTTTCTCTTTAGAGGCCATAGGAAGAATTACAAAGTTAAGAAAGGTAGAAATAAAAGGAGTTCATAAACATAGTACTATAATGTATCTTTGTCAGCATCAGTGTTACAAATAAAAGAAATTACCAGCTTCATGATAACCTGACATCATTGCTTTGTCTCCTTGAGCACTGTAGAAATTCTTTATCATTTATTCACCCTCATTTGTCTCCACAACTCTCCATTATGTACACCTGAAATTTCAGATTAAATATGATGCCAGACAAGGACATCAAATAAGAGATCTGAGGGAAGATGCATTACTGAAAAGGAAGACAGGGTCTTAGTTGAAATCAGTAGAAAGGTCTGGATGGGTCGAATGCCAGCAGGAAATTATCAACAGACATACGGAGACCTTCAAGAGAATAGGTTCAGGGAAATGATGGAGACACTAATAAGAGATAGATGCCACAACAACTGCACAACTAATGCTAACCCCTGGGGCAGAGCCAGCTGTGAGAAGGAAGCCTCCTGCAACATCATGCTTGAGAGGGCTGCAGTCAAAGGAATGGGCAATGTCAGGGTACCAGTCACATGAAGATGAGGAAGCTCCCATAAAATGAAATATTTTCCCCCAGTGGTATACATCCTTTATCAAGTACTAACAGAAATAATAGCTGTGGAAGGAATGGCTATCAGAGGACGTTTTTAGCGCAGCCCATCTTGTACACCAAGGAAGATAAGGCAGGTTGATTGTCATAAAACAAAGAGCAAGAAAGTGGAAGACTGGAGAGGGAACAGAATGGATGATTCTACCTGCCAGTCAGTAAGAGTACAAAGGACAATTTTTATTATCTTGCATTACACTCTAGTCCTGAAACATTTTCAGTATCAGCCATGAGCTAACTAAAACATACAGCAAGATAAACTCAAAAAAGCCACTTAGCTGGCAGATTTCTGTATCTCACTACATGGGACGCTTTAATTCTCCTTTATCCTCATGCCTAGCCAAAATCTCCTTTCTGCTCATACATGATCTTTCTTTTCACTTCAGGGGGGATTAGCTGTCTCCATACTCCATGAACCAATCTGCTTTATTAGCCACAGCTCTGAAACTTTCATCTCCTCCTTCCCATCAAAAAGAATTGCTGAATTTCTTTTTATATGGATGGCTAATTTAATTAATGACTGTATCTGTTAAGTTAGACAAATGGACTAATCAATCTGAATTAGATAGCTTCTCATAGATATGGCAGCAATTTTCAGACTGTCTTCTCAGAGGAAGGAAAAAACAACTGAGAAAAACAGAGCCGGTTCTTGTCTACACAAATTGAAGTTTCACCCCTTTATAAAATATTCTTACCGTATTTTTCTGTATTTTTTGCAGCTAATATGAGAAGGAGAAAGAAGTAAGAAACTTCTTAATGTTTCTACTCCTACTAACTATTTAAGGCTTTCTTCAGAAATAAATTAGACACTTAAGGATGGGTTAAGTTCTCCAAGGATAATACACAAATGCTGGGTAGTACCCACTCTCAGTCCTTTCCTGGAGCTTAATTTCACGTTTCACAAAATTACTCAACTTGAACCTCTGATGATGTTTCTTCCAAATACTAACATTTGTTCATTTTTTTTCCTCTCCAAGACTTCTCACTTAGATCCCAAATGCCATCTGACTTGAAAACGCACTTAGTTTAATCCCTTAATAGCTGCTTTGCCTGCAGGACAGGTTAGTAACTGCCCTGCACCCTAGTGCAGACAGCAAACTGCAGAGCACCTCTGCAGCCCTGAGCAGGGCCTCCACCTCTGGTTTTAGAGAAGTCTCATAGTTCTGGTTTACAAACAGCATGTGTTTCATTTCTGAACTGGCTTCATTTCTTGATGGGAAAACATTTAAGCAGGTTGAAGACATTCTTCCTTAGTTTCACCAAATTTCTATTACACATATGGCTCCTATTACTATCACAAAAAAGGACAGAGTACACAACAGTGCAAGGAAAGTACACAACAACGCAAGGAAAACCTGTGAAGCAGCAGCAATAGTTGGAAGGCTCAGGCTGGTTATGACCCTATCCTGCTGGACATGCCCTGTGCGCGTGAACTGCGCCTGAAGCACATCCAGGGCCACTCTCCGCCTGTAGTTACCACGCCATCGGCTTTTTGGCCCGTCCTTTACAACCTTTGCAATTCAGTTTGAACTCCTCTATCTAAATGACCATATGGGCAATTTTATGAGAATGTAATGGTGAACAGATACTGCTTGCATTCTCCAGGGGAAAAAACTTAGAAGCTTGTATTTAATTTCTGCAGCTAGGAAGCGACATACTTACAAACTAACCATTTACTCGTATCACTGCAAGTTTCTTACCACTATGTTTTAAGGAAATCTGAATAAAACTCCCTACCCTACAAAACTAAGAGCAAAACACAGCTAAAGTAGTGCTGAAATCGTATTTTCAGGTTCTTCAGAGCTTATCCCAAGTGTCCTCCTCATGGTACCTGAATAACAAGGAACTGTCACTACAGCAAAGGTTGAAGGCTCCAGTCTGGGGGATGTTTGTCCAGAGCCATGCAGAAAACTCCTGTCAAAGTGACCAGGCATCACCACTTGCTTTGCACTTATGCAATTTACAACCCAGAAACAGGCAAACCGGGGTTATCCAGCAAACTGCCTCACTGCAGCACGGCCTCGCTTCACTCCCAGACTACTTTACACTGCCAACACTGTGCAATTACAGAAATTAAAAAAAAACATACAGGACTACAAAGGGGCCAAATTATGCTCGGCCTCAGCTTCTGCCTTTCATCACTTTCTTCCAAACTCCCCCTCACCATACCTACCTCCCTCTTCCTGGTCACATTCCTACACCTCCTTTACTCCCCAGCCCATCGCCCCTTCTTACCAACCAGCACTTCCATGCCACTGCTTCCTATGTCTGCATGGTGCCAAGGAAGACCAGAAAAGGAGTCAGTATCTCTTCAAGAGACATACAGTTTGTCACTAACATTGAACATACCCATCTAAAAATGTGCTCCCTTAAGGACAGCAAAGCTTTCCCCCGCTGTGCTGTCACTTCTTTTATAAGCACTTAAGGCGATCACCCCCCTAACACTCATGGCTACCTGCTGCTTGAACTTGGCATTTTATCCTGAATATTTGAAAGGTTGTGTGCCCCAATAATCCTTTATATAGTAGTCACCAAGAATCATTTCTTTTAAACAGTGCGGGCTTTATATATGGAGTATTCACATAAATAGATCAAAAAATTATAGAGGAGATTGGGAGTTTCGTTAATCTAGTGATTGCATCAACTGTTGAAGAACCTGAGATGTTTCAGTGAAAAAAAGGACCAGAAAAAAAGGTTACCACTACTTTTACCTTTGTTCACAAAAGATGTTAATTATAGAAAAGGGTATACCTTAAAATAGTTTCAATTTAAAACATTGCAAACCTTAAATCTAGGAACAAGATTAGTTTCCAGAAACTATTCTGAAGAAGAAAATATGTTAGAATTTCAAAAAGACAGAAATGGGCTTGAAACTCTAAGACATTGAAAAAGCCTCTTCTTGGTAGAGGGGCTAAGAAAAAATGAGTCATGACATGAAGAGCAGCTTCAGTGACAGGCAATTTAAAGAGCAAGAAGCTGAAATGACCTCCTGTAGCACTATAATGTCTCTATTTTGATAAAGAAGGTCAATTTTAATAGCACGGATCACTGTGTGGATCAGAAGTTAAAGATCTCACACTTCAGTTGTGGGTGAACCAGGATTTTAGCCTGAAACTAAGCAAAAAGATTCAATTGCACAGTCAAGAGAGACAAGGAAAGAAGTCTCTTGAAGAAGCAGGCTGCATTACTGGGAAAATATCTCAAAATATCCACAAAATGACACAAAAGCTTGTGAAATAAAGTTCATGGCACATCTTAAAAATGAATGAAGAGTGGGAAGACAAGAGTCCCTTAACCACGGAATCCTCAAGAGCCAGATTCTGAGACTACACTAATCACATAACCCCAGTCCAAGAAATTATCACAGCTCCCTCAAACTTACAATCATCAATCTTCATTTAGCATACACAACTACAAGAGTACAGTTAGCTTCAGAGAGGCAAAAAAATCCACTTCCTAATGCTATTCCAAGTCAAATTTGTCTGGCTTGCCAGATGACTCTGGCATAGCTGGGTAGGAGGCTACTTTGCCTCCCTGTGTGTCACCTACCAGTAAATCATCCTCTCCAAACTCAAAAGGCTCTTCAATTTGAAGAGAGGATGGGGTGAGGATGGAGGAATACGATAGAGGTTTACAATGTCATGTGAGCCATAGACAGAATTAATGCAAAGCTGTTATTCTCCTGATTCCACATTAGTAAAATAGGGAAGTACTTGAAGAAATTAGAAGACCAATTTAAAACAGATCAAAGAAAGCACTGTCACACAACAAGTTGTGAATGTCTGCAGCACATTGCCACAGGAGGCTGCACAGGAAAACAGTATCGGAAGGTATCTCTGAAAGGGACTGAAGTCAAGGACAATGAGTTCATAAACAGGGACTTTATAAAAGGCATACAGAGGGATGTGCCTTCTGCCATCTCCAAATAAACAGTCAAGAATGTTATGGGGGTAAGTGGAATGGAACCTGAAAATGGCCCAGCACCTGTGCCCTTTCACAGCATTTCTCATTTCCAGTTCCAGGACAGATGGACCACTAGTATGACACAGTTTCATTTCTTTTGTATTTAATCACTGTCACAGATTCTTAGGGTGAAATGAATACAGTAATTTTGTATTTTATTTTTCTATCCAAAGTCATTTTCTGAAACTGAGAGAAAATACATTTGTGATTACAGGATGCAAATTATTTTTCCACCTATTAGCACAGGAGTGCTTTTAAATACATGGTTCATATGCACATCATGTAACCTACATTAGGTGTACAGAGAAACAGTGGCCAGCATCATCCTGCTGGCTGCATCCATTGCAGAGGCTGCTCCACATCTGGAGCTCCATAACTGGAGATCCATTTCTGCAAATGCAGCTATGACAGTTCTCCATCTGCTGCTTCATGGATGGGACTATGATTCAATTCATACTGACAATCTTACAGAAAAACTCCTGCAGGTTCACATATCTCTGCCTTTTCCTATCATAGGTCTCACATCCTTCATACCCTAAGACAAGCTTTATTCCTCTATATACAAAACTCCCCACATTCACACCACTCAAGACAACAAAACTCTGTAGTAAGACCAGTTATGTTGGTAGGTGGCATAACTTGGCTGGCTTCAAAGCACTAAGAAAGGGAACAGGATGAAATCCTTGGCATTACTAGTGGTGAACATCTAGCCACCTAATATATCCACTAGTGGTGATCATATAGCCACCTAAATTGGTGCACTGATTGGTAAAAGAAGTTAAATATAAAATTCTAGAGTTTGTAGCTGGTTCAGTCACAGAGCATTGGTAGAAGTTCTCATTTGACTGGTGCTCTGCTGCTACCATCCATTTCTTCTGCATGCACACATATGTATATACATATATATATAATATACACACAGAGTTCCTCCATATGCTATATATACATATAAATTTATATAGGATAGAGTTTACATCCCTAGGAGGCATCTGTCAACAATACAGTATGCATGAGAGATCCAATTTGATTCTTTGTTTTCTCTTGCTCCATCACACCTTTTTCCTATCCTTTTATCCTCATCTTTCATGTCATCCTCTTTTAAATCAGGACCAGCCCATAGCCTTGTTTGCAGAACTGTCTGTTGGGAGATTTCTAGCTCAAAATTCTAACGATTAGAAAATAGCACTCTATTGCTATTATGTGTATATATTGCTATTATATGTTCGCTTTCTTGACTCAAACACAAACTAAATTGTTTTATCCTGCATAGCTACCACTGTGTCTAATATGCTAACAGACATTTTCAGCATTTGACATGATTTATTCGGTCATGCTCAAAAATAAACCACCTCTAACTTCTTATGCTGCCACCTAAGCCATGGTTTAAATTTCAGAATACATATCCCAGGATGGAAAAACTGGCAGGGTCAGAGCAGATTCAAGTATATTGAATTCTTCCCACTGAGTTTTAAATCTGAATCACCACCTCCTTACATCTCCAGAATGTTTGCCACAATGAAGCAGGCTTATGATTCCAGCAGAGACTCAAATTTTTCTTTTTTTGTGATAATGCAAATCCTTATGATTATTTTGTCTTTTCCTGTACCCTTTCATCTTCCAGACACAATATGACCATGGACAGAAACATTACACATCCATTTATAATGAGAATAGATTTCTAAGAAATATCTTATTTATTATTCTCTATTAATCTTATCTATTTTTATCATTAAGTATTCTCTTCAGGACGAAAAGGGATCTTTATACTTGAGTGTGCCAGTTCCAATCATTACTTTTCAAAGAAATAACCTCTTAATTTAGAGGTTACTTACCTATTCCTTTTTCTTTCCCAGGACTGTCGTATTTTCTGTAGGTCAGGCTGTTCACTTGGCTTTTCAGACCTGGGCATTCTTTGCAATCTGGCATCAAACAGTTACATTTTGAACGTGTCACAGCAAAGCACTACAGTGACAGTGCAAAGTGCATCCTGCAGGAGCAGATGAAGTATGCAATCAATTCCAGCAGATGCAGAAGCAAGAAGGAACATATTCTGCCATTCTGGCAAATGTCTTTTTTTCCTTCAAAGGGCTCCAAGTTAATGTCTTTCCAAACAGCTGTATAAAATCAAGATCAAAACTATAGTCTGTTTAGAAGGAGTTAATTTCCACAAAGCAACTGCATAGACAGCAGTATCTGTTCAGTAAAAAAAAACCCTAAATCTAAAGGTGCATAACAGCTGCAGACCCTTTTAAATGCTACATAGCTGTGTGTTAGAAAGCTTTGAAAAAACACAGAACTGCCCTGAAGAGCACAGAATAATATATTCCCCCTCAGAGCCCTCGACTCTAATCCTGAATGACTCCTTCCACAGAGCACCTCATCACAAGGCCCCTAACAGCCTCCTCAGCCAAAAGACAGGGGATAGAGAGACCTGTGCCACTTTTGAATGCCACCACTCCTCTTTGCAATCCTGTCCTTTTGCCCATCCAAGGATCCACTCACAAATCCAGGAGTGGGATGTGAAACACATGCGGTATGATGGGGTCTGTGGCTGGGAGCACCCCGGCATCTGCAGAGCCATCCCCTCAGCCAGGGACATGGTCACATGCAG
This sequence comes from Tichodroma muraria, assembly GCA_013390105.1. Taxonomy (NCBI): domain Eukaryota; kingdom Metazoa; phylum Chordata; class Aves; order Passeriformes; family Sittidae; genus Tichodroma; species Tichodroma muraria. The sequence continues at coordinate 32,555 of WAAG01052341.1, forward strand.
ATGGCTTTAGCTATGAGCTGCCTCAAACACACAGCTGCCTCTAATTAAAATTTTAATTCAGTGAATGATGAGTCTGAATTTGACCAAGCATTTTTACAAGAAACTTACTTTCAAATCTCCTGTCATCTTTGCTTGGCAATCTCAGTGATGTGCTCACACTGTTCTAACAAAAGAACTGCTCCAGCTCCTCACTTGTCCTCATCCTGAGGTAATCCAGTGTCCTAAAGGAACCTCTGCGGCAGAATAAAGATATAGCAGGACTTCTAAACAGACAAGGAAACCATCCTTCCCTTTCTTCACCCTGTTGAGCCATGGGGAAACAGGGTAACCAGCTGGGAGGTTGGTCCCTATGGGATGCCCTACTCCACAATCAGCAGAGAGAGAGCAAGCAGTTGTTCACAAAGACAAGATGTTACCCTCCCACCAGCCTCCTGCCCTGACCACCCTCTGCAGGACCCCATGCTCTCCCTGCTGGCTACAAATATCACAGGAGATTTGCTTTCTAATTTAGGCACCTCTGAAAATCAGGCGGGGGAATACTCTGTGAATACAATCCAGCGCCTCAGTGGAGAGTTATAGAGCCTCTCACAGCAGTGCTCATCAGTTCTTAGGGAACATCATGTGTGGTTTTGACAACAATAATTTAGATAAAGGGCACCACAGATTATACCTACAGCTCACACTGACAAGCACACATTCAAGACTGTATTCTCCTTTTCAGTACAAAGATGTATAAGGATATCCTTATTATCATCCTTGCTACATATTTCTAGAATTTTGCTCAGTACTTTAAATTATTTATGTTTCTAAAAATAATTCTCCTAACATGTCATGTGCTGCTTATAATAAAAGCTGGATTTAAGACTCAAGTAGAGTGCAATGAATTTGGTAAGCAATCATCAGGGACACTAACGTGGCTTGCAGAACAAGCAAAAGCCTTCCAAAAGCTCCACATGATACTGTAGAATTTAATTCTGAGCTACAATATAAATTAGAGCCAACCAAACTCTAAGAATACTAATGTTTTTTAAGTTAGAAAACATACAGGGTTATATATATTTTTATACAGCCAGAATTTTCTTGCCCCCTCAAAAAAAAACAGAGCCAAATATATTTACAATTCTACTACCATTTAATCAGTTCTGTAATGCTTTTTCATGGGAATATTTTTAGCACATCTGGTAACACTGTTAGTACAACTGAAATCTGCAGCACTCTATCTTAATATTTGAAGATGAGAATTAAACTGCAATTCAGAAAAATAAATATAGCTGTTTCTTAAACCACAAAGACATATGCATTGATGAATATTTTCTTCCGAGTTTACTGACTCTACATGTACCTATCAGTGTTTGGGGAGGGATGATGTAATCTCAAACATTGATTACCATAATCAGAAACTTACAAAAAAGATAATTCACAAGTAAAGTGACTAAATTTAAGCAATGCTTTCACGGGAATAAATGCATTTTCCATTTACATTTCTTTTTCTTATGGACCAGCAATGTGAGAAGGTGGAATCAACTATGCTGTACAGCAGATAGAGTGAGTATTAGAGTGTAAGGACAGATAGGAAGATGTCTGAGACACCTCATATGCCCTGAGAACATCTTTTAATAAGTGCTGGCCAGGAATTTCCAACAAATGGTATTATACCAAAAAAGTTCCTCCAACTTTCCCAGAGTGAAACCTTAATCCAAATTGTAACACTTAAAACAATTTATTTTTTTTTCCCCCAGAAAGTATCTCCATGTAGCCGAAGAACCAACTCTGTACACTCACATTCAAAGCCCTGATTTGATTCAGATCAAGGAGTATAACTGGAGTATCTCTAAAAAGATGTGTAACCTAATCATTGCTTTTCAGACTACACTTGGATTGTAGTCAACTCCATCATTTCATCTCTGGGCCATACAAGTGACTCATTGGACCAAAGGAAGCAAAAACAAGACTAACTGGAAAATGTTGGCATGTCTGAGATAGAACAGGCTTTGCTTTAAGTCTCCTGGACTTACTGTCAGTTCTCTTCCCTCTTCCTTCCCAAATTGACATTTTCTCTCAAGAACTTAAACATAAGATATTTTGAGCTGTGAAGCATTCATTATGTCCATTAACAAAGCACTTTTGAAAATACAGCACTTTTGAAAATCAGTTCATTATCCAGAACAAGCATTGTGCATTTCAGATTGATATTTTCGGCCAAGAAATGTGTTAAAACACTCAAAATGAGAATATGAACATGTAAAGGAACACTAAAGATACCCCAGTTTAAAAGAAAGTTATTTTGTAGGAAAACGTGGTTAAACCAGTGGCAGATGGGTGATGCAGTGCAGACCAGGTAGATTCCAACATCTGTATCATCACCTTATGAGTTCAGATTTTACACAAGAGTTTCATATTTTGGTTAGAAAGCAGAGCAATTACAAGAAGTGCCTGTCATCACTGAAGTTTACTGACATTATACTTTCTTATGTAATATTTTTAAGGGAGACAGATCTTAAGAGAGCAGAACCCTTTTCTAAACACAACAGGCTTTCTCTTCATTAAGGTTCACAGTCTCTGGGGTATAGACAAATTTCTCATGGAGAATTCCAGCATTTCCACACCTTATCATTGTGGAAGACATGAAAAATAACACAGAATCTATACAAACATATATGGGTTTGGTTTTTGTATTGAACTTCAGTTTAAAATCTCCACAAATAAAACTCAATTTAACACCAGAAACACGAGCAAACTCCTGAAATGCAATTATATATTCTCTACTAATATTCTTAAGCCATATATACAAATAGTATAAAATTAACATTATTTAAACAAATTAAAAGCAGAGAAGATGTGTTCTCCCTTAACTCAAACATCCATTTCACTTTTTAACAGTTTGCAGCCTAAAATGTTCTTTGAAGTTCAATAATACATTTGCAGAATTAATATATAATATCAGCATGAAGCACATATTAAGGACAAGGTGAAGAGCGAAAACACTTTCATCTTAGAATGAGGTAACTGAGAAGCAGGAGATGAAGTAGTGCTATTCAAGGTATTGCAAGCTGTTGGAGAAATTTTCTTAATACACAGGACGATGATATTGTTCTGAGACATGAAATTAATATTTCAGCCCATTTAATCTGAGCATGCACAAGGGGAAGCTGCCCAATTCCCACTTAAACGAGTGGGAGCCAAGGGCACTCAGGCCCTGAAAGACCTAAGCCCTCTGAGAGGAGGTGACACTCATGCCATCTTAACTTCAGATTACAGTGACTGGCTCTATGCCAAGCATGCTTGGATATGCCTGAATCCATATGTGTGCTTTAGCTTCATTCACGGAAGATGGAATACAAGGTGACACGCAGAAAATGTAAAATCAGACTTGCTACTCAAAAGCACTGGTATGCAGTAGAGCATGGGAGCTGTTCCTTGTAGTAAAGCAGAACCCCAGCCTCACACTCAACAGAAATGACAGTGAAAGAATGATTATTTATACTGTACAGCTATTCCCTATATTTATTCATGTTTATATATTTATTATTGGATTATTTATACTCCAGCTGTACTATAATAAAGTAGTATTATTTATACCATCATACCAAGACCTCAGAAAGGTGATGAGATGTGTAGAACTGCAAATAAACTAAAATTGTAAAAGACAGGAGTAGAGAGCAAACCCATTCAGTGCCCCAGGGGTGACCCCATTCCTGAAGCCCAAGGAAGCCTCCTAAGCTATCTGACCAGCATTTTCCCTCCCCACTATCTAAACACAGCCCAAGTGTTTAAAGGCCTTTGCCCACAGTATGTTGATATAGTTCTGTGCAGTATCATAATTTTGTATCCAAAATCCTTTCATTTCATTTTCCAGTGCATCTTAAAACACAGAAAGTACCATACAGTAAAAGCTCAGAAAGCTCTTTGTTACCATCTTTGCCATGCCCTAAATGGACCATAAATGGCACAGAAGCTTTACAATTTTATCAGTTTAATCAGGAGTTTCCGTTCCCTGTTGGTAATTTAACACACAAATACCAGACCCCTTTGTCTAATGAGAGTGTATGAACATTTTTCCAAATCAGTTCTCCCCCCCAAGCAATTCCTTTTTTAATCTTCAAAGATACTTAAATAAGAGCTAAACACCAAAATAGAATCTTATTAATCTTTTCTAAATGAGCAACTTGTTGAAATGAATTGGAAAACAATTCAAAATAAGCAATTATTCTTTGCTACTTGGCCACTTGAGCCCCAGCAATTTATTCAGGATACAAATACATATTTTAGCAGTACTATTGATATGGTCTTATAAAAGGACATGGAAAAAATCATGAGTTACTGTCCCAGACTTGCACAATATCATTTCCAAAAGCACAATAACACTCTTGTCTTAAACTCAATTTTTTCAGAGTTGTACAGCAAAGAATCCTACACTACAACCGAAGAGAAGTCAATGACTGGGTAACAATAACACACTAATCAGTGAAGGAAACACAGAATGCACTATTTCATCCAGAGAGAAAAAAAAAGAACACTTGTAGAAATAGAATACAACCAAAAGAATAATAAGCACAAAAGTAAACTAATTTGTTAAGTTGAAGTTGGTGAAAGTGTTAAAATATTGCATATTTTTTTGATGTAAGTCAAGACTTGAAAAGCTTTTGCAGTATTTTTAAAGAATGTTTTAGTTTGCCTTTCCTCCCACTGCTGCTGTTTCTCACCCATCAAGAAGAAAAAGAAACTATTACCCAAAAAAAGCCCAAATTCCATTATTGTTGTTGGGTTTGTTGGAAAAACTGATAAATTGGATGGTATTTTGGCAAACATACACATTGTTTTTCTAATAGAAAATCATCTTCTCTTTACAGCAATTGTTTGTTTTAGTTTTGATAAGAACACAGGTTATCACTCGCAAGCCTGCTGTAGAATTTCACAACAGAGTTCACACAACTCCAAAAACCAATTAGACAGAATTTCAATTGAAATTGCTGTGACTTTTAAACACTTGTCTTTGGAAGATTTCTACCATGACAAGTTCAGAGCTGGCCAGACTAAATAAGAAAATAAACTTTTCAATCCCTCTGTCATAAAAAAGAAACGGCTATGTGTGACCATCTATGTCTATATAGAAAGGGTGTATGAGAGAAATCCCCCCTGCCCACAGAGTCATTGCAGGGCAGCTCCACTGAAGATGCCAGAAGCACAAGGTGTGAGGTGCCACATAAAGACTCCCCTAGGAGAATAACTAGAGCAGGGGCACAGGCTCAGGCATGGGCACATGATCATCCACCACATTACCTGCGGTGTTGTTCCATGTATCATGCCCTGAGGGAGAAGGTTCCTGAAAACAGACACTGCTACCATGAGGCTGCGAAGTTTTAAAGGATAGGAAGTGAGAGCAGAGTGAAGATAGCCTTCCCAAGGATTCTGCAGGAATTCCCAATATTTCTTTCTTGGGAACATCTTCAGAGACAAAGACCTCTCTGAGCATGAAGGTGTTCGTGTTCTTCTAGATTTTGTTCATAGTTCTGGGACTAGAGACTGAGGGCAAGGATTTCTCCTCCATGTAAACTTGGACTTTGCTTTAAAGCATCTCTCTAGGTCTGAAAATTATTAAAATATTACAAATAACATACAACCTGGTGAGACACAGCTCACCTGAACAATGTTTAGTGCTCACTTGAAGCCAGGCAACCTGGAAAAGCCAAAGTGGAATGTCAATTCTTTGTACAGGCCACAGGGCAGAGGCCACAAGACTGTTGTGTGTCACTTCACCTGTAGCAACAAGATTGAAGAGAGTGGAAACAACAGTGCAACTCTCTGAAAGAATCCAACATGAGACAAAAAGGGGCAGGAAAAGGGGGAGGAAAAGTAGAGGTTCTGGAACAGCTGCAGACCAGCTGGGCATCCTAAAATTCAGCCAAAGCTGGATGAGAGGCACAGCAGGGACCACTCACCAGCCTTTGTGTCCTGGGCCTTCAGTGTGAGGAAAGACAAGAAACACATGCAGCCTGTGAGCCTGTAAAAGGTAAAACCCACCTACACCAAGAGTTCGAAGTGCCCAGTTGTGTATCTGGGTAAATATTCGGAAGGATTCATACATGCAATGCTACAAGAACAGTACAACATATTTTGCAAGATAGAGTCAAATTAATCCCCTCTTTACAGCCTCTACAAAATATTTTGTAACTGACACATGGATTTTTAACTAGAGTCCTTGTTCCTTACTGTTACCATGTAAATGTTCTCCAACTCTCCACTGAGATTCATCCTGAAACGCTTGAGTTCTCCCCTTGACACTAAACCATGAGCAACAGCCTGAAAATCTACATGTACTACACCCACCACTTTATGCTTAATTTTTCTAAATTAAACAGATATCACAAATTGTTACCCTTGTCAGTGACACGAAAAAGAATTACTAATATTCTTGCTCTGCTCTTATAAGGTTGATGATTATTTTTTATATTTTGCATCAATTACTGGACTATGATTAACATACTGGTACTACTTTTATTTCTTTAATATTAATTTATTAGTGTCTTAAGAAAAGACATTTATTAGAAGCCTTCTCTACCAAATACAATCAATAGTAAAATCTTTTATATACAGACTCTTAGAAATTTAAGGAAAGAGATAAAAAAGAATTCTTACAGTGAAAGAGTTCCAATCACTAACCATTTCACCCAAAATATCTCACAAAGCATTAAAATAATGTATTTGAAAACCAGCACAGAACTGTAATTTTTCAGACAACCAGAGTGCAAATTATTTCCAAATGTACTTGGGGGGAAAAAAAAAGAAGTGCTATCTTTCCACCCACATGAATATTTATTACTGTCTACAAGATAATATAAAAGCATTTGACAAAAGTGAAAGGGAATAAAATTACATGATTGATACTGGATCCCTAAATACACTACTTCACCCTGTTTTCCCCTTAAGATCATTAGAGTTCACTTTTCAGGACAAGAAGGCAAACAAGGATTACAGGAAACGGGTATTTTCCCTTTCCTTCAGTTCGAGGTCTCATTAGCAAAACTAGATCTGGATGACATGAAAAATGCAGCAGACCCAAGTCCCCTGGGAGCGCTCGTAACTCCACGGTCCTGCCCCACCTCCGTCCCGGCCGCCGGAGCGGAGCGGAGCAGCTGCCGCCCCGCGTTCGGCCGCAGCGCGCTCGGGCCTACGCGCAAGGGGCACCGGCACGGCCGGCAGGGCTCCCTCCCGCAGGCTCCTGCGCCTTCCGCCGCGCCCCCGACCGCAGCGGTCACAAATCTCTGAGCTGCCAGGATAATTAATCTGCCCGGCGGCTCAGGCTCTGCAGCCCCTTTTTTCTCAGAGCAATCAGGCCCGGATAAATCGGTCTGGTAGTGACAATGTTCCCAGCCACCACTTTCCCTTGATCCTTCTGCATGGATGCGTGCCAGCAGCATCAAAAATATAGAAACCCATATAGAAACATGTGACCATACAGAAACAGAAGAGTTACCGCTGGAAACAGGCTGCAAAAGCCATGTGGACATAACCACCCCTGCTGGCCATCTTTCCTAGGCTTTCCTTTTCCACCGGCCGCCATTTAGTGCTCCAGGTTCATGGATATACGAGCTGTGGTGGTTTGGCTGCCTGTGCATGGGATAGCCATGGAGCGCATGGACCGCAGATCTGGTGTTGCTTGGAAAAACAAGAGTAGCTACAGTTGCACAGTTCAGCTGAACCATCCAAGCACACGATTCCCAGAAGAAAAGGTTCTTCCCTGCACATACAAAGGTGCCAAGGTACTTTCACAGCCAGATTGGGCTGTGCCGTGTCAAAATATAAGGCACACAAAGTGATGCATTTCTCTCAGCAGAGGGTTTATTCAGTTGTTTTGACTGGGAAGGCACTTTGCAAATGAAAAATCTCAGTTCAAAGACAGGAGATTTGCTCGAAAAAAGGAATTTTGCAAAAGATGTCTGGAAACTGAAGAGACAAGTGTGCTCTGTTCCTCCCAGAGACCCTCCTGGAAGCAGTCTGGGTAGGATTTTCTGGGTTTTTTTAAGCTCACTCATGTGGTTTTTTTCCAGTACTATAAGTCTCTATTGTTAACTTATGCATTATTTAAAAGATACTGAGTTTAAAAATAGCTCTAACCCGCCAAGGGAAAATGGAAAAAGCGGTGAGCTGAAAGCCACAGTATTTCTCTCACGGATTGTTTCAGCACACAAGACATCACAGCTTTCTCCCATTTTCATTTCAATTTAGTAGCTGTCTTTGACATATGCCCACCCATTTTCACCGTCTAAGTATCAGAGGATAGCTCATTTCTGAGGGTGCATATTACAAGTCTCTGTGCACCACTCAGACAGCAAATTACTATGACACTAGGTCCTGGAAGATATATATATATATATTTAAGTTAAAGCCTTCGTGTTTGGAAGTTCTGCATTCAACCCCCATGTTTTGAGTCCACCTATTAGGTGAGCAGCTTGCACTCTTTAACATGTTAATGTCCACGACACCCTTTCAAGTTACAGATTGTCTACTACTCTGCTGGACAGACATGGACTGAGTTGCAGTGGGATGAAGTGATTTCCCAAGACTGGGTGAAGCAATGGTAGATCTGGGAACTGCCCACACCCAGAGATGTTTCTGGCTTCTGGATCACCCTTGCTCTCCCTTCAACTGCAAACAACCACTAGACACACAGGATGGGTGGGATACCAAGGCAGCTCAACCACAGAAGGTCTTGTACACACTAACTGTGCACTATGCAAACAGCTACCTGGGGCGAGCACCAATCCTTCCTCAGACACTTGAGATGAAAAACATAAGTGGGACCAGAATACGAATATCCTGGGGCATCAGGAAGCAATTAGAAGTATCTGAGACCAATCTAAAATCAACAATGATCCTGACTCTCTATTTCATTTGTAAATTGAAATCCAGAATAATATAGGCCTGGAAGTACTTAATAATCTTCTGTTTATAAAAGTAGCAGCACTGAGCTCCACAACAGGAAAAGAGCAATCCTAATGTAAAAACTATGTACACGTCAGAGCTAGAAGACTGTTCCACACTGCAAGAGAAACATACACATGTTGATTTTGTTCCAAAAGATTTCTCTGGAGTTTAGCTGTGGACAGATCTTATACGCTACGTTAAATGGTGTTTGTGAATGTTTACTCCCAAAGAAAGGAGAAAATGGAGAAAAGGAGAGAGGGGGGCAGGCAGGGAGTGGTACCCCATTTAAAATATAGCATGTTGTTCACATACCTCAAAATTCATCATGTGATAGGTATTCTTTCTTTTAAGTATAAGTAATAGTTGGAAATCTGTATGGGCAATACCCTGTATGACAAAGGTACAAGAAAACAAAGCTATCACTGTATAAAAAAAACCATGGATAACAAGAGTGTTCTAACAGTTTGAAACCATATAAAGATGACCCCAAATGAACCAAAGGCCTCTGAGGAGAAAAACCCCACCATCACCACCAAACTCCTGACTCACATCTTGGGACAACTCAAGAGAGGTAAGGAGGATTAAAGCACTGGGGTTGCTGCTAAGAAAATGACTTGATATTTATCACTGAGGATAGTCTCAGAGAGTCCTTTCCTTAGACAAGTTTGCAAGCATGGAGACTGTTACCTTCAAGTAATAGGTGATTTATTTTAAAAAGTCACCCCTTGTTATAGAGGCAACCCCCCAAGTTATGAGGGATAGCAGTACTGAGCATGCAGTGAAAATATCATGAGGCTTCTAAACATAATAGTAGTTAAGGGCAAAACAGAACAGAAAAAACAATGTTTGTGTATAAATATGCCTGTATTGTCACCATGAAATTGTCCCAGAAATATGCTCTGCAGTATTTTGGCAGAATTGGTACAGGACTAAGAGACATACAGAGTGCAGTAGCCCCATAGTGCAGCAGATACCACATGGTACCTGAAAATTTAAAAATTAAGAGAACCACATTAAAACTTTAAGCAAACATTGAGGGCAAGACAAAAAAAAAACCTTTTGTTGCTTCGATCCTTATGTCTCCAGCATGGAAACAGTCCATTCTTTCCAAGTGCAAAAGCAATTTGAAATTAATGTGCAATAAAGTTAAGGGGCACAAATGTCCTGGACCTAATGTCCTTAGCAAAAATAACCATATGTGAGAAGAGACAATCCAGCACGAAAGCTAAGAAGACAGTCAGGCAAAGTCCCAAGGGAAGGAGGAGGAGAGGCATTGCTGAAAAAATGTCACCTGTGGGACTGCAGGAGCAATGTCATGCAGCTCTGGATGTCAAGCCAAACAACTGCAGCACTCACACTGAAAGAATTCAAAGGGGCGCTTGATAAAGGGTATACTTTCCTGCACCAAGTATTCTCACAACAGTTGGAAAGTGTCTAATCCCACAGACCCTTCACATTCAGTATCATGGAATTGAAGAAAAATTTATCACAAAGAGTTCACCTGTGTGACACTGAAAATTAATAAAATAATAGCTTTTCCAGCTATACAGTTCAAAGTGTTGCATGTGACTATTGACAAGCAGAAAACAGTGCCCGGGTTAACAAAAACAGCCAGGCTCAGTGTGATACCAGGAGAGCAATATGTATGCATTGTCTTTCTCTAAAAAAAATAAAATCATACTGAATGACAAATTCAATCAATGGGAGC
>WAAG01052345.1:0-23339 GCA_013390105.1 Tichodroma muraria
GGAAGGGACATTAAAGATTATCCCCTTTGTATTCAGAATTGTGTATATATTTAGGGAGAAGAAATCTTTTTCCCCATGATGTGGTTTGACTGTTAATATATACTTGCACACAGGATTTTAATCTGAAATTGCTAGAATATTGATTGAAAAGCGTATTGATGATCTTTTTTTAAACCTGATAACATATCTTGATTTTATTTTCTTTTTCTACTTACAATACATTGCACTTTGTTTACAATAATATTTTTCTGTTCCTTTCTTAAGCTGTTGTGTAATTGTACAGTGCTTTTTCCTTTGGCAATTGCTAAAAGGACTGTAGTTGTATTTCTGATAAAGGGGTGTGAATAGCATCTTACCACAATGCACTTGGCTTTTTCCACAGTTTTGGGTGGTAAATTTTCTTTACATCTAGGTCAGTCATATTGGTGTTTTTAATATTTATCTTGCGCTCCAGAAACATTCAAGGCCTTTCATTTCAACATTTCAAGGTAAAGGCACTACGTATATGAATGTGGTGTGGTGTTAAGCAGCACAGAGAGGTGAATGTCATCTATTCATTGTTAAAATGTCCACATGTTGTTTATGTTCTGTATTGGTAAAAATATTCGTAAAATTGTTATGTAGCAATGTAGTCATATTTAATCTTGCATTAAAACAGACTTGTTTTTTAATGTAAAGTAATGGGATTCTCCTAGAACAGACCTGTACAGTTTTTCCATTTATTATTATTATATTTAGGTTTGGACATTAGGCTAAATATGACTAATGGGAGCAGAGTTAGCTTTACATGTATTGCAGGGTTTGTTTTCATTAAACCATTATAAAATTGTGTGTTTCCTTCGTTTCCTCTTCCATATCCTTGTGTTTGTTATGAAAATTTGCAGTTCTGTAGATTCACATTCTGAAGTATATTTTATCATCCTTCCATAGTAATTTATTTTTCTAAGAGCAATCCTGGTTTTGAAGTTTCAATTAAAATGTACCTTCGACTTCTTCATTTGCACTCACTGTCTTCTGCAGTGAGGAAAGAATGGTTTTTAAAATCCATACCCCATCTAGAACTTGAGTACTGTTTTGTTAAAGTCTTCCTTGCACAGTATTGAAACTACTCTTGTTTTTAAACATCTTTCATGTCAGAAGTAATCTAAAACATAATCTGGTTTGGCTTTTTCTGTGTGTGAGATACAGAGGGGTTTTAAGCATATACCACTCTGTAGTAGTCTTGTAACAACTGTGAAGTTTGGTGTTCAGATATTGTGGAAAATAGAGTATGTTGTCCCAAGTGAGCTGTTACAGCAGCAAACATCAGGGAAGATGGTGGGAACAAATAGGGAACAAGAGATGTTTAAGCAGATTGCACCATGACGGCAGCTCCTCTTGGGAAGTAAAATTAAGGATGATTAATATAGCTCTTAGTATCAGTGACCAAGTGTGTGTGAGAAGAATGGTGAAGAAAATTTGGCTGCAAAATTGCCATTTTAATGCTTAAAGTTTTGTATGTGTGTGCAACCACAAAATGTAAATAGTATCCTGTTACTTTTTACTCAAAAATCAAATCCTGTTTGAAGGACTGCATTACAGTTTTAGCGTCTATGGCCTTACAAATTCTCTTGGGTTTAGGGAAAATTATGATATTTAACAACTGTACAGGTCTTATTTCTCTGTTTAATAAAGTGTAATAGACCTGTTTGTCTTCATTGTTCTGTATTTATCGGACAGGGTCAAAACGCAGCATAAAGGCTGAATAATTATGATTTCTCTGTATGGTTTTTATATAAGGCCTTGAGCAACCTGGTCTAATGGACTATGGCAGGGCTCTGGGGGAGTTGGGACTACATGATCCTTAAGGTCCGTTCCAACCCTAAGCAGTCTCTGATTCTGTGACCTCTCTTTAACTTGTGCAAATGTTTTTCTTAGGTATTTGTACTCTGGTAATCATGCAGTAGTTGGTGAACAGTTCCATAAAATTTAAAAGTTACATATACATGAGTTTATAATCTTTCTTTTTTTAACTTTTAAATAGTACTTTTTTTTCTGTCTGTCTGGTTTTTTGGTTTGTTTTGTTGTTTTGTTTTTATTTTCTTCTTCCCCTGTGTAAGAAGGATAGGATTAGCGTTTTGGGTAAAGTTTAAATATTTTATCCTCTTGTCCTCTGCCTTCAGTTTCTCTGTAAATGAGCTCCTTATCCTCATCCTTATGCTTCCCACAAATAGCAGTCTGGCATTGCAGCATTAACTACATTAATTGGAAAGGATGTTATTTACAACTGGACATCAAAAAATTATTTAAGAGCTGTTGAAACTGTTCTTAAGTAGAAAGTGTAGCACCTTTGTAACTTCCGCAACGGCTCTAAACATTGAGAAACCGTATTGCTTCGTGGGAGTTGTTTTTGTTGGCTTGTTTTGGCTTGCTTTTTCTCTTTCACTTGAAGCCTTTATCTTGATTGTGGTGTTAGTATCAGTTTAATCAGTGCTTTTGGTGGTTTTGTGAGCATAGAAACTCATTGTTTCTCTTCATAATTCTTCTGTATCAAATTTTTCAACCATGTTGAAGATAATGGCTGTCTCCATTCTATCAATATGAACGCTGACACTTGGAGCCACTTATTATTTCCTGTCGGGAAAAAAAACCTAGTTCTTTTATGATTTGCAAGACTGAGTTGCAGCTGTCTCATTCCAATAATCCTTGGTGTGGTTATGGTTGCAAAGAGTCCTACGCAGCTCTCTGCAGCCACTGAAAATAAAAAGAATAAAAGAAGTTTTCAGGAATGCCTTGCTACAATGTGTTTCTGTGGTTGGTTGGGCATTTTAGTGTTGCAGGGTTTGGGGTTTTGGATTTGTTTGCTTGGTTTGCAGTATTTTTCAGTTGGGAGCTGTCAGTCTGCAGGTCCTTGGTGCCCATTCATGCTAACTGGGAAAAAGCATTTTTTCTCACCAGCGGATGATCTTAAGTATTTTCTAAAACACTTGGTATGCCACTAATATGTAGTGTGGGAGAAGCAAAGATAGGTCCTGTTAGAGTTCTGTTGCTAAAGTTGATTTCATACACTGGTGAGTTTGGTGTAGAGGATAATTAGCTGTTTCATCAGCAATGAAGACTTAGTGAAGATGGAAGAGATTTTGTAAAGACTGTCCAGTCTTAATGCCTTAATAGGCTTTTCCTGACCTTCACCTTTTTTTTACTGATTCAAGTCTACTGGATCAATGATGAAGGGGAAGATGTCAGCAGATCTTTGCAGCTGCTGTTGCTAAGTGGACTATGTAAAAAATATTTCTCAATCTCCTTATTGACAATCATGTCCCATCTGCTTGTATCAGGTGTTTTTAGTTATAATCTACATTCTTCTTGATAGTCCCAGGCAATTTTGGGAGAAGAAGGGAGAAGCATCCCTGGTCTGGTATGATCTTCACAGTTGAGACAAGGATGTTTTCAATTCCACCTGCAGTGAACTGCTGTGTCACTGTTTGATGTTTTCACATTGTAAATATGAATTCTAATTTAGGGAATGTAAAAAGAGAAATCTGGATCAAGACAGAAAATTCCATGACAGCAGTATATGTCCTAAAATAAAGAGAGACAGGGCTATAAACACATTATCTAGACTGTTGCAAGCAATGCAAAGGCAGCTAATTCCTTAGTTTTCTTTGTTTTCATTATGACAGCACATTGCTCTACATTCTGTAATTAGAATTAATTACAAAAAACATCATCTGATTTGAACTCTGGTAATTTGAGAGTTAACTTTACCAGACAAGAGACCAGAAAATAAAAGTAGGAAAAAAGGCAGCAAAACTCATGTAGGAATTTGGGATCACTTCAGCAAAGATCAAACCGAGATTGAGTGAGACCAAAACTTAAATCTGAATGCAACTTCCTGAATCACTCATTTTTGTCAATTGAGCACAGCATTTTTAGAATTTCTACCATTCATCTATCAAATTGCTGTCTTTTTATGTCTTGAATTTAGTCTTCTTTTGTGCTGTGTGTATCACACTAAACCTGAAAAGGGCTGTGAAATTGCTTTTGTGGACTCCTGCTTTTTGCCCTGTAACAGCAGAATATGCTGTATTAAGAGCTTTGTCAACATCTGTCAAATGAGTGTGCTTTATTACTAAAAACAGTAAAGAATGCAGCTGCAGGTCTGGTGCAGTGTGGATAATACCTATTATCTTTGGGGTTTGTGAGAGGAGCAATATATAATGCTTCCTCTTATAGCTTCAGTCCCAGTGCAATGGCAGTGTCTTATCCATTGAGCTGCTCTTTTCAAACTACAGATTCCAAGAGTTTATTGCTCCTCTTCACAATAGATTAACTCCAAGAAGTAAATCTACCAAGAACAGCAGTGACAATAAGAAAATAACAATAGTTATTTTTATCATTTTTAGAAATGGATTAAGGAATGCTAGTGCAACTGAGAGCTAGTTCTAACTGCTAATCTAGATGATTCTTATGAGGCGTTGTTTAAGCTTTACATGTATTCTATGAAAACAAAGACAAGCTGAGAGAGTTGTGACAGCAGTGCGTCAGTGTAGGTAATGCTCAGGTCTATGATCATGTTTTAATACAGTAGTAATCTTGCCCACTCAAATGTCTAAATTTTAGAATCCTGCCAAGCTCCTGATGACTTGCAGAAATTAGTTATATTGTGCATCCAAATTGTGTGATTTTTATATTTATTCAAATTATCTGGATGCAGCCTGTTTCAAATATTACAAAGTTATTAGAAGAGGAGGATCATATTCAATTTTTTTCCAATTTTGTTGCTGCTGTGCTTTCTGAAATTAATATTCTTCCTGCAAAAATTGGTTAAGAATGATCTTTTGGTGACTCTGAGCTACAGCCGGGTCCTGCCTTTCCCCCTTAGTACGGTGGGCTCTCCTGGAGAGAATCGGCCGGAAGATGGACTGTGAGGGGCACAGGGGTTTGGGATACCCGGTGAGGTTATGGCCTTCCTTCCCACTCTTCACAAACCTGGGCACCATTGATGTTTGTGGGCCATCCTCATGGTAGTGTTTTGGCTGCTACTTTTTTAAAAACAGTCTTTACATGTATTTTAAAGGTTCCAAGCAGGGTACAAGAAAATGGGAGGACATCCTGTATTTTTATGCTTATGTTTCGGAATTACGCATTCCACAAATACGCAGGAAAAGCCTTCGGGTGTTCTTTGGCTCGGGGCAGGTTTCCGGCAGTCCCTCAGGCATAATGACGTGGTGCTGCACCAAGCGCTTGCTGCGCTATCCGGTTGCCAGTTCTCGCTTCCCAGTGCTCTGATGTTTTCCTTGGCTTTCTCCAGTACTTCGTAGTCATAGTAGGCGGTGAGTAAAGCAGCTGGAGCGAGTGCGCTGTGGAGCAGAAATAAGCTCAGCGTGTGGCTGCGGCGCTCCCGCGGTGCCCGCGGGGCCTCCCTTAGCGGGGCCGGGCTCCGGCCGCGGCCGCCTGGAGCTGCTGTCCTGCGCGGCTGCGGAACGGCATCTTCGGCACGTCCAGTCGCTCCCAGATTGTGTCTCCCTTCCACAGACGTCACGCATTTGGAGATTACGAATAAATTCTCCAGTGCTTGAATTTGTTGCTTGCCTGCTTAATTTCATATTAGTAAAAGCTCGTGAGAGTAGCTGTTAAAGGGATAAGGGATGAATTAATTACTCTGAACAATTCTTTTTAATTTTTTTTAATTTTTATTTTGCGCAGTTGCCCATTTCTGTTTAAAGCAAGGAGCAGTTGAGGGAAAGCAAACAAACATTAATTTTAGTGAACAGGCAGGAGGGAGAAGATGGATATTTTCACGGGTTTCATTCCAAATAAAACCATGCTTGAGGTTTTTTTTATTATTTTGATGGAATATAAGTACGTTTTCAGAGTTTCCAACTTTATCAGCAAAGCAGTGTTTTGCTAAGAATCTCTTGCCAGGAGAAAAAATGACTTATTCTGTCCTCATTGACTGTTTTTATTCAGAAAGCAGGTGGCAGCTATCAATTCCAATGCCATCTACAGCTCCAATTATTTTACAAACCCCAGGAGCTAATTACAGCCCTCAGGCTCTGGCAGTCAGCTGATTTCATCATGCGACTCTTTTGGCCATTGCGTACCTCTGAGTAATTGTCTATTTATGGAAAATAAATTAATAGCTGCTATTTCTACTTGAAAAAGAGGACCTGTGAGTGTGTAGGTTGAGCAAGTGGGTTTTAAAGAGAGGGAGAGAGATTTAGAGAGAAAGATGCAAAGGGATCAATTGACAGAGTAAGGAGTGGAGAGGGAAGATGATGTCAGGATGCTAAGGGAAAAAGTTAAAATGAAAGGGAGAAAGGAAGAAAGGAAGCAGGGATCCTAGAAAATTGAACTGGAGAAAAGCATGACACTAAATAGTAAGATACAGTGTGACAGGCAGAAAAAGAAAGCAAAGTTGTGGGAAATGATGCTTTAATTATTTCAGTATAAACCTATGAAGATTAAAAAAGATTCATTGGAAAAAAGTGAAGTCTGAATCCCGAATAGTCCCTGATCTAGTTGAAGATATCCCTGCTCATTGCAGGGTGCTTGGACTAGATGACCTTTAAAGGTTCCTTCCAACTCAAACCATTCTGTACTTTTTATTGCATGTACCTTTCTGAAAATGCTCTTCACCTAAATGGTGCTTGCCTTCTTGGGTGGCTTAATGGAAGGAAGGGTTAGATGTTGTCTTTATTTGTGTGATCAAATGATTCACAGATAAATATAAAATGTGCATTTTAATATAAAATACAGCAGTTCATCTCGATGAGTAATTATGCATCCTCTGTTCAAAAAATTCTACGTGTGTTTTGCAAATGGTATTTTTGATACAGTGGAAGTACAGAAGGTTTTGAAATGGTGAATATCAGCAAACTCTGCCTGCAGGTTGTACTGACAAATCTCTGACATTATTATAAAGACTGTTGCTACTTTAGTGTCATTGATGTGTAGTCAGAACTTTGTTGGTTTGGGGATTTTTTTTGTCCAAAAGTTACCTACAAAATAACCGCATGAAGGCAGAAGGAATAATAAACCTTTTAAAGATGAAGAACCAAAGTGATCCTGCTGTAGGCCAGAACTTGTAGAAATTTTAGATTAGATTTCAAATATGTTGTGCACAGAACTTAACTGTGAGTGAGAGGAATGAAAGCTAAAAATATATCCTGTTAAGAGGAATGGTTTAGGAAATCACCACTTCTGCCATAAACTGGAGAGGCAAGTGAAGTGAGCGTGGAACCTTGGCAACATAAGAGCATATGTAGCAGGATTTTTTTAAAAAGGCCTGTAGTTAAGTACATTGAGCACCAAAACAACTGAGATCTGGTCAAAGCTTTCTAAACAGCCTTTCTCTGACACATTTTTCTGTATATATGCATGTGTTCACTGCCTTCTATTGAAATCTTACTTCTCTTCAAATCCTTTTATTGAAAATAAATAAATTCTTAATAAAAATACGCTTCTTAGGGTATCAGCTTATTTGGAATGACATGACAGGCTTCTCAGAATCTTGTAAAATACATGATGGCAATTTAATGTAAAATAGTTCATATCACTGTATATAATACTCAGCAATCTGTCTTCTTCACCTTTCAGATCAGCTGTTTCACGTGTTGGCCATGCACATGCGCCTCTACAGTATAGACTCTGCATACAATCCCTGGAGAAAGCTAACCCAGCCGTTGCAGGATAAAAATTCAGAGCAAGTATTTTAATTTACCCAATATCACTTTTACCTGGTGAAAGAAACATCCTTACAGAGGGACTTTGGGTAACTTTCTGTCTTAATTTAAATTCTCTGTGAGGTATGCTGATGGACTTAACGTTTAAAAATTGTATGTATTAATTTGTAAAAATATGTCTTTCGATTTCTTTTACATAAAAATCTGACAAATACCAGTTTTGAGCTAAAGTTTAAATACACCTCTTGCAGGCTTAAGCACATGCAAATTGAATAGCATTGGGTCAGTGGATAGGGCACTGCTGTACTTGATAAGGATGCTCAACAAAATTTCCTTTGAGATACGTTGGTAGTTTATTGGAAGTTGAGTAATGATTTATAGCTGTAAATAGGTCTAATATATGTGAGAAATAATTATATTTTAGGCAAAAAATTTTCATCAAGCTTATTATTTTAAACAAGTTACTTACCTGAGTTTGATTTTAAAACATGAATCCCACATACACAGCTGTACAAGGATTAACAATATCATAAATTGAACCATGTACATTGTTCTGCAAGGACTTATCTCCTTACTTGACTTTAGACCATCACTTTTCAGATTCTACTTTGAGGAGGAGAAAGGTTTCTTGCCTAAAAGCAGATTATGATTTTTCCTCATAAGACGAAAACAGTACATTTTTTTTTCTCTTAGCACCTTAAGCATCTTCTTAGTACTAATCTCTACATTTTGTAGCTTGCAATTATGTCAAAATACTGTCCTTTTAGTGCCTATGCAGCTGTGTGTTTGTCAGTGCTTCTAGGGGCCTGAGGTGGAAAGCATCATGCAATTTCAAAAGCTCATCTAGAATAGTGATGCTACAATCCTAACTGCAAACCGGGGAAGACTATTAAAACAATTGTTCTCATTTCTAGTTTAAGATATTATTGTTCTCTTGGACCCAGGCTTCTTTTTGCAATGAACATTAGATTATTGGAGTAATTAAACTGTATTAGGAGACTAATTTATAGACCACTAGCAGAAGAAAGCATCAAGCATTTTATAACCTGAAAACCCTATGCTGTTCAGCATGCATCCAGACTGCTTTGGAGGTCTGTTTTCATGTGATTCTGATTGAGACTGGACCTAGATTGAGCAGTAGGATGATGTTAATAAATTTGGTGTATGGTTGGCTGAGTTAATGAGGCAGAATTAAGTTCATGTGGCCAGAATGTCTGTGAGACAGATCATGCACTTCTCGTTTTGGCATTTGAAGAGCCTGCTGTCTTTGGAAGCAGCTGTTAACAGAGGGGGCTTACAGAGCTGATGGAATTCACCATGCATTGGTCATGTTAAGGCTAAAGTGCACTGTGTTGGATTTCATTAGGCAATATTTTGAATCCCTTAGAAATTAATGGTACTGTAGGTCTGTAATGCCTTGCTTTGCAGAAAGGGTTGCATGCTGGGAATGCATTTTAGCAATTCTCGTGTTTTCTGCACTGATTTTCAATATTTCGTGGTAGACTTGATGATTTTGGTTTGGCACAAAGTCCTAAATGGTTTGTAGGAAGCTACAACTGAGATAGCATCCATTTTGCCATGAAGTAGTTTTCTGGTCAGATGCACAGATGCTTTCAAGCTGGAATATTTTTGCTCATTCCTTGGAATGTTTTTTCTTCTGTAGTCTGCAGGCACCAGAACGCTACAAAGGAGGCAATTTGAAAACATGTTTTCCATGTATAAATTGGAGCATCAAACGAGTATCTGTAATTATACTGCAGAAATATGAAGTGGTAGTTTGACTTGAAGATGGCATTCATAGGATTGATGTGTGTGATCTGATGGCACACTTCTTAAAAGTCACAAAGTCTTCGAGAAATACAGAGTAGCAGATTTTTACAGGTACAGGAAAGAGTGCTTTGAGCAATTAGAAGGTAAAACACTGCTGAAAACTGAAAACACTTAAAGAGGATGGTAGAGAAACAATCATTGAAGATTTTAGATGTGAATGGCATTCTGCCACTTTGAAGTTAACCAAGTTATCTAAATCATCAGCCTGACCTGCACATGAGACTTTAGGCAAAGACTTGTAGATAAAAAAATGTCAGTGAGAGAAAAAGTTGCATATTTTCTGGCTGTATTACTGTAATTGCAAACAATTTAACTTTAGGGAAGTCATAGAAGCAAAATAATTTCAAACCAATATGCCACCTTTTTCTGTTTAATTTTCACTTGAAATTATTACTTGAGTTGAAAGCAGTTTTCCAGAGAAGCTAGTTTAAACTTCATGTATTTGTTTAAAAGGACAATTTTCAAAATGGAAACAAAAAAAACTCCCACACATGCAAAACTCTGTGGAATGCCAGTGCCATTACATTATCTTCTCACCCTCATTTAATTATAGCTATTTTCTTTAAGTATACATAAATATTTACAAATAGAACTACCCAAGTGTAGAACCCACAAATTTTATCTTAGTTTTCTACAACTCGGCTGTCATTCTTCATAAATAATGCCTTAGATTTCCTGTGTCTGGGAAAACTGATCAAAGTAACTTGTAAAGAGTCTCACAGAATTGCTTCACTTAACTTCCCAAAACCACAGGTTTGGTCTGGTGTGTTCTACAACTGTATTTAGATCTCCTTGTTGCTGAAAATGGCAGCTGAAAGGAAAGACAGGAAGAAGCTCAAGCAGCTGCAGCATAGCAAACTAGAAATAAGGAAATTTTGAGCAAGAAGATAGCCTGTCAAAAAGGGCCTAAATAACGTGAGCTGTTAGGAAGATGAAGGGGAAAAAGAAGAAGCTAAGTCTGGTGAACTGTGAATGGTCCAGTAGATTATTTCTCCTGTGCAGTTTATGTTGCAAAATTCAATGTACGCTTAATCCCACAGGCTGTACTTAAGCAAATTGTTCTTCTAGGGACAGATCTGGTTTCAATAGTGATCAAATGAACAATCATTGTGGTGCAAAGGGGGAACAATAGCTTCTGGCAGGGGGCAGGCAAGGAGCAGCTGGAGGCAATAATTACTAAACCCAGATGTGAATTTAATGGACTAGTCCAAATAGTCACAGTTTCAGGAACAACAAACATGAAAGGAAAGGATATACATGTTTTTTATATCTAAGAGTTTTAATCTCTATGAAGGCTGAAATTTTTGTGTCTATTTTGACAGAATCTGTCAGCAGAGAATGGGTTGGTAAAACATTAAGGATCTTTGCAGTAGAAGAAGCACTTGGAGGGTGGAACTGCATGATAAACTGAAATGCTGGGTTATTTTTACTACAGTATTTCGCTGATGTTTCATTCTAAGCTAGATCGCTTCAGAGACTGTTTATGGTGTCATACTGGGGCAACAAACTGCAGCTCAGGGATAGGACTGAGCAGCTGTGCGTGGGAACCTCTTAAGTCACGTCTCCATCACAGAAACTGTTGTGAAATGAGGAAAAAACCCCACAGTTTTTATGAAGATACTCAGAGAAAGTAGGATGGTGGGATGGCAGGGTTAATTAAGGTTTATGCAAGAGGTGGTTTATACATACGCATGCTGCAACAGGATTTCTGTGATCTATTCCATTCAACAAAAATCCTGCCTGAAACAGCTGTCTCTCAAGGATATATGTTACAGTACATAGGTTTTGATATTAGTGCCAGCTTTGGAATATTTGCTCTTGGCTGTTTCTTCCTCCCCTGCACTATAGCTCACAATCTTCCTTGGCTGTGCTGATGTAACTTGGGCAGGCTGCATGAACAAAGTCAAGCAACAAATCCATGTTTTAAAAAGGTTAAATTGAATGAGTTTGGGAATCAGTGACAAGGGACTTCTGGGGGCACTGTGGTAAAAGAGATGCCCAATGTTGGTACTGTCAGTGAATGTATAATGAGAAACTGACCTGCTGTAAAATCTGCTGTGACACAATGAAGAGCAAATATGAAACTGTGATTATATCCTAAGGTGCAGCCTGAATAAATAGTAGAATTCTGCTTGCTTACAGTGGATATCAGAAGCTGTGTATTAGTTTGACCTTTCTGCCATCTGGGATTTGTGGGCTTTATTTCTTATATTTTCTTCACAATTTGCAGTAGCACAAAGTTTGCTGTAGTTGATGAAGCCTTAGTTTAGGTGTACCTATATCCCTGTGTCTCAAATATTCTGTGTCTGACACTTCAAAGAAGTGTGAGGCTTGGAACTTTTAGTTTACTTATTGAACTTCTACCTTTATAATTAGTTGGAGTTAGCATCAACCAAAAACTTTTAATTGTCTCTGGCTGAGAGAAGAGGGAATGGGGAGCATAAGGAACCACCATAAGCAAGTTGCTGCTTATTTTAGAGTTCAACAGAATTTCCCATTTCTCTGCATCCATTCCCAAAGAAGTGACTCCTGCATAACAGCTCTCAGGAGGAGGATGCAGAGTACTGAGGCAGAGTTTCTCAGCTGTCAGGTGATAGGCAGCCCTGGTTTTGGCACAGAGATGCAGCCCAATTACCTTGGGCTGGAGGAGAGGTCATTTCCATAGAGAAAGCTGAGTTTTGCATTTTTCATTTTAGGACATGTTCATTTTGCACTGTATAGTTTATTTTCACTACCAACTCCCTTTATAAAATTGATTCACCATACAACTGTTACACATTTGAATTATTTTGTGTTACTTTGGTCCTATTTGCTGTTGTACTTGCTTTCTTTTTATTAAGTGCTTCTATGGCACAAGTTTTTGTAGCCAGATTTATCAAACTTTCATATGTGCATTGGGGAATTAACAGAATGGACAGTTTCCATAAAACACATTTCTAAACATATTTTGTAATTTCAGTTTCATTGTCTTAACAAAGACGTTTCTGAGGCTCTTAACAAATGACAGAGTTTTTAAGTGCTTCATGTGCTGCAGTACTTGATGTAAGCAAAAGCAGCTTATCTAAACCCGTGATATTTAACGTAGTTTTGCTTCTCAATTCTTATGAACTGAATAAATTAGAAAAGTAATTCAGTTGGTTCTGCACGTGCAAATGAGTTCATTTACGTGTGATGTTGCCAGTCAATTATGGTATTTTTAATATATATATATATATATATATATATAATAATTCTGACAGAACTGATACTTTACCTAATTGTTACATGATTATTAAATAATATTGATACCTCTGTCAGAAAGAAGTGTTCAGCTAGATGTGACCAGAGGGAGTCAGATTTTTTTAATGTTATTCCAAAGTGAATTTTTCCCAAGTTTATATATAAATTAAGAATTAAAGATGAGAAGTAATTTAAGGGATGTCCATGGTTTTAAAGTACACAATGAGGGTTATTTTAAAATTGGGTGTCACAGATCATAAAGTAGAACTAGCTGTAGGTAAAAGTAGAATTAGAGACACAGTGAGATGAGTATCTTCATGGCCTGGATAATTTTGAAAATGAAGCTTGGCAGTGTGTTACAAATTTTTGCCCCCTTTGTCTTCATTATAATTCAATATACTGATTTTTAGAATGTTTTGGTTTTGTTTAGAAAGCTCACATATATATATATATATATACATAACAGTGCTTTGAAGCAATAGTTTTATTACATGATTGATTGGTTGATTGATTGATTGATTGATTATAGCAAAAGGGTTGTAGATGGTGTTTATTCTGCAGCTGTCTGGGTTCATTAATTTAAAAGGACCAGTTAGACCAGGTTTTCTGTCACTTCATTTTACAAGACCAGTCCGCCATGTGACCAAAAGTGTTGTTTTAATCCTCCTCTTGTATGACTGCTTCTGTGTGTTAAAATTTGTATCACAGATGACTCCCAGCAGTGGCTTCTGTAGAGAGATGCCTGAGTTTTCAGGAAGCCAGTAATTTTGTCGTCTTCTTCCAGAAGCGGGGTCATGTTTATGGGCGTCAGAGGTGATAAACTGGTTGGATGCCCAAAGCTGTTAGAGGACACTAAAGATCCACATACCCCCACACGTGGGCAACCTTCTGCAGTGGTCTGCAAGGGCTCAGCTTGTTCCTTTGCAACACTGGTGGCCATTGGTAGAGGCCTCTGTTTTGCACGGGAGATTTGGGGTCAGTGAAACCAGGACTTGACCTGCAGCACAGATCAGCAGCGCCAGCCCTGCTTGCCAGGGCCAGGGAGGACCCTCACAGAACACCCGTGCGAGTTGCAGAAGGGCAGGGCTCACAGGGGAGGGTGCATATCGTATTTTATCTCAAGCTGCTCCTGCTTGAGGTCTCCATGGCACCCCGTATCAGTTAAAAGAGGGAAGAATGATTTTTCACCATTTGATTTTTTTTTTTTTTTTTCCATTTGACTCAGCTGTTGAACCTGAAGAATACTATTGGCTGGAATTTCGTTGAATACTGCTACACAAAGCTAGAAACTACCTCCTATCTGCAAGCATTTTCTGCTTTTTAGTATAGGAAAAGATGATGTTACGTCAGTAAATCTGGATAATTTAAAAGTTTGCACTATCTTTGTGCTTATTTGCTGTCCTTCTAGACATCCAGAGAGTTTATTAATAAAGACTGTGTGTAAGATTGCATAATGCCACTTGTCATGGCTGCTTGAGCCTTCATTTCTTTACATAAAGGAAAGCAATAGCTTTTCTAAGGTCTGTGTTTTCCAATAGGAGCACTCCCTGTAACATTCAAAGTGCTTTGAGGATTCGTTATTGTTGCAGCCTGGTTACATGAATACATGTGAAATGCCATGCTTTGGAACATGAATGCATGTTTGAATATTCCTTCACTCTCCACACAGACATAATGAGTTCAGGCCGTTTTGATTGTTTCAAAGTATTTCAACAGAATCAGGTACCCAAATGGTAATTTCCTCATGAGTTATTACATGAGGGACATTAAATTTTTGAATTGAGATCAGTTTTAAAATTGAGATCAGTTAGCAAATTGGTGTTAGGCTTCTGTAAGCTTGATATCAAATGTAATACTATTTAAAATAAATACAAAATAAAATGTGAAAATGGGTTTATAATATCAAAAGTGATTTTATTTTGGTTTTATTTCCAGGCTGGTAAGTGAAGAACTGCCAGAAGTTCCTGTGCTTTACAGAGATGTCTCATCCCTTTTGCTTATCCAGATTTTAACCATGCCTCAGCCATTGCACAGAGGTACGTTACAAAAATATGTGTATTTAAATGATTATGTAGATGAGGCTGCTTTCATGATGGTTCGCAGGACGGTAAATCATAGCTGATCTACTGTGTATTCTGGAATAATGTTTCTGCCTTATCTACAGAAGGTGGCATTGAACAGAAGTTTTTATTCTGAGTTGACAGGTTTATCTGTGTTCCCTGTCTTTTTACCTTATCAGTCAGCTATTCATTAAAGATACAAGAGCTGAGCAGAAACTATTAAGGATTTCTACTGAAAGTGTCCTTTGTTTGACCTTCGTCTTTTGCTTAGAGGGACAGCTCAATACTTCAAGTTGAACTGAGTGCCTAAGGGCGAAAAATTTGAAAGATTGTAAATTAATTTGAATTTCAGAGTTTAAATTGCATCAGTCTTATGTAAGAGTTCATATATGAAGATAATAATTGCTGTAATGCAGCAATTTCAGTAGACAGGCTACAGTGTAATTATGAATAAATATTAAATAGATATTAAAAAAATTAAATCTTTCATTACTCAAATCAAATCTGTCTTAAAGCCTAGATTTATTTTTCTGTGTAAAAGGAACAGCTGAACCTGGTTCCTCTTGCTAGTAGGTAATGTATGTTCCAGAACAGGGGTTCATACCCTCTGGTCTCTGGCTTGATTATTTGTAATTGTACTTTTATTTGAAAATGAGGAGAGACAAAGCAAGCATCATTTTACTGTTTCACTGACAATGAACAGAATATCTCCCATGGGATCTGTGTAGCAGTTTTGATACCTGCTGAGTTTTGGTAGTTTTTGAACAGGTAAATTCAGGAACTGTTCTGCTCTTGATGCTTACGCTTTAGTAGAAACGTAACTAACTCCCCTTAAGAGGTGTTCAGTCCTCGGTACTGAATGTTTAAATTCAGCTGAAGTGACTCTATGTGTATCCATTAACCCTGTGTATCCATTAACATGTGGGTTCGTTTTTTCAATTCAATACACTTAAAATCATGGAATCATTTAGGTAGGAAAAGACCTTTGGTATCATCAAGTCCAATTGTTAAGTACATGCTTATGGATTATATATATCCAAAAGATTATTAGAATATGCAAATACTAAAAGAATCAAATGTTTTGCATAGGAAGACTGTTGTCACAAATATACCTTTTTTTTAACTGAGGTTTAATTTAAATTAACTCTTATTGGAAGGACTCAATCAAACTAGTATAAAAATAGTATAAAAACAGTAAGTAAAAGTTCAATGAGACTAACATCTGAAATTCAGGAAAGAAAATGTTGAAGATAAAGTACAAACCAGCCGTGTCTTTGTAGTGAATATTCAAGCGTTGAATACCACCATTTAAAAGAGTATATTTTTTCCTAGAAAAGACAACATTCAGTTAATAGTAAGGCATTCTGTGGAGAATTCTGTGAAATGCCTCATATCAGCAGCAAGTTTTGTCTTTGCTCTTAGGTTTATTGTATGTTGCAGTTGAGAGGGAAATGGCAAGTGGTAGAAAGAAAATAAATGTATCTACTTCAAATCTGTGAAGCATTAAATTGGAAATAAATTGCCATTTATCTTCCTAATTTTTGTTTCATCAAAATGGTTAGGCAGAATGAAAAGAAAGTCTTTCATAATTCTTGGTTTGGAGGTGTAGAGTGGTGTTCAAAAAAATAAGTCATAACAAATTTGCTTAGAACTTTACAATGGATGTGTAGGTCACAGAGTCAAATTCAATATTATCAATTCTCTGTAGAGGGGTATAACTATGGTAAAATGGCTTGTGAAATGTCTCATGGTAAACACAAGGTCAGTGATAGGGGCGAACAAAAATCTGAGGGTTGACAGATATTTCCAGTATATTCCTTTAACAACAGACTTAAGTTGCATTGTGTCCTTCATCAAATATGATACCTTTTTTCAAATTTGTACTTAAAATCCTTTTTGTTTGCATCATGTTTTTTAAAAATAGAGAGTGCTCTGTAAGGAGGACTCAAAATCTCATCTCTTGCCCTTCAGATGGCAATCATATTAACTTCCCTATTAACTGGTAATTTTAAATTCAGACTGGGAATTGCATTAACTACCCTATTAACTGTTGGATGGGTGTTGGTATCTTTTTCAATCTGACATAGATTAAAGCAATAAAAATGTCATTACTGTTCAACCTCTTCATTCAGAAGAGAAAATTGATCTGAACCTATCAGAAAGAAAGAAGACTGCTACAGGAAAAACTGTGGTGGAGGCCAGAGCATTTACAAGCTTTAACTAGTTTTCAGAGAAGGGAATGAGACTGATAGGTGTACCTCTGTGTAGTGTAGCAAGTATTGTAAACATAGTGTTTAAGATACTAAAACCATTTGTGAAACTCCTTACTTCTTTTTTCTTTTGAGTTTCACACTAGGACATGGGCAGAACTTTTACAGGCTTCAGATGTTTATCATTTTGTTTGACATTTTTGAAACTGTACAGGGCTAAATGCATAATAATCCACATAGGAGCTTCTGGTTCAATTCTGTGGCAATTGTTGTGCAGAAGACGGAGTGTTCATGGTGTTGTGAGTTGGGACTCCATACAAAACAAAGATTTTGCTCCCAGCTCCTTTCTTACAGAGATAGCAAATGATGGTGTGTGTATAGAAACTGAGAGAGCGGCTTGGTAGTTACCAAAACCTAAATTTGTCTTTGTAAATTGTATTCAGTACCCCCACCCCACCCCAGTCCTTTCTGCAGTACAGTTTTTGGATGTTGGAATAATTTAATTGAAATTGGACATGCTTTCTTGTTACCATCAGTTGTAACAAGTTTTATTTTTCCACCACCTGACTTGGGACCCCGCGTACAGATTTCTAGGAGTACGGAGTGTAGCTTCTAGCGATTTCCGTTTCTGCCTTGCGTTGAATGTGAAAAGTAGCGCACTGAAGCGAGTGTTTAAAGCCCAGGGGGTGTGAGCAGGAGCCAGCCCGAGGCTGGGAGCGGTGCTCAGCGGGCCGGCGTGGCCCGGCGCTGCGCGTGGGGCTCCCGTGCCACAGGCTGCCCGGGCTGCGCGGCTGCTGGGAGGCAGCTGCGCTCTGAGAGGGCTGCATGTGTTCCAGCTTGAGAGCTCCTTTCGGGAGCTGAGGCCAGCCTCTGTGGACTCCGGGAAAGGTGTTCTTCTCTGGTGTGGAAAACCTGAATTCAGTGCCTTTTCCTGTGGTACTGGTTAGGCTCAGCTGCTGAAGAGGCTGACCTGGATGTTCTGACAGATTCTTTTTTATAGTTTGAATGACATGCGACAAAAAGTGCAGCAAGCAGCTTTCAGATGAACACTTAACACTTTTTTTTAATGATTGGATAAGGATCTTGACTAAATATGGTATGGATGTAATCAGCTTGAATAGTTTCAATCAATCACCCAGTTTCAGTGCGGAAGCTCAAATATTTGTCTGTATCTTGGAACTTTAATATACCTTTCATGGATTATCTGAAGTTCAGTGCTGTCTCCCTTTGTTCTGAAGTTGTAATTTCAAAGAAGGGTTCAAGCTTTAGATCAAGAAGAATATATTTCGAAAGTTATTTATACAAAGATCTCCTTCTAAATTTAGTAAAAAGGCCCTATGTCCTTAATTTTGCATCTGAGTCTCTTTGTGGATTCCTTCTGTCATCATTGCGTACCAGGGTATATCATCTAATTTGATATTGAAATATCAAAATCAAATTATTAAAATATGCTTATTGTTGGTAATATGCTTATTTATCTGCACATTTCTTACATTAATGTTAAAATTAGAGTTCTAGAAGTGTTTTTAAGTTTTTAAACTTAATTTCTAAGGGTCTTGGTTGATGCATATAATAGGATGAGATGCTTTGAGATTATTTGGTTCCAAAAAGTTTTAAAAATAGGAACATAAAAGCATTTCTCAATATTAGTCAAAAATAAGTAAAAAAGTTCTGGATTAGCGTATTTGATCAGATTGGCCTAGCCTTAGTAATAATACTTTCAGACTATCTGACTATCAGATTAGGGACAGGAGTCCTAAATGCATTTTAGTGCAGAACTTTGCTCAGTGGTTTACTTCACACACTTGCAAACTTTAAAATTATTGAATTGAAAAGATGATGTAGCAAAAGCACAGCCTGCCCCGGGGGCAGCAGGAAAACAGCACCCAGCGCCCACAAGCACACTGCAGAAAGTCAAAGTTGCTCTTTGCAGAAGACAAGAATGTAACAGCTCTAGCATCACAGGTACCTACAGCTGTCAAATATTTGGCATTTTAAGAGATAACACAGTAATGAAGTGATAATTGATGCAGTGACTGATGTTTTAGTATGTTTCCCATAGGATGCTTCTATGACTATAAAAAAGCCTTAGTGCTCATTATACAACGTGTGGCCTCTGAGCTGCTCCTGAGATATTTTCCTAAGGGGAAAAAAAAAGTTTGAAGCTTGTGCAGAATTCAGGGCTTCTTAAGGGTGACCCAGATGTGGGAGTGTGCAGTTTTTGTCCAATTCTGGATTCCCCAAAATGTAATTCGTAGTATTTTATGGGTCACATACATGTAAGTAAATACAAGAGCATTCGTTTAGTTGAAACATAATACGGGCTAGACATATTTCTGGTGAATTGAACAATTAGTATGGGGGGGGGGATGGGAACAAAGAGTAATTCTAAATTTAGCAAAAATCAGATTTTTTAAAATGTATAAAGACACCCAGTGTTGAGCACTGCAATCACCTGAGCAGAGCTACAAGATGGAGCTGGCTGTGGCAGGCTGGTGCCTGTTGACAGCAGTCTGGCTTTGCTGCTCTACGTGCAGTGGGTTTTGTTCATGCTTTCACAGTGTGAAATTGATTTGCTTTCCTTGTATCTGCTGTTGAGGGGTTAGGACTCAGTACCTGAGTTCAGTTCTAGCTACGATTACAAACTCTTAACTTGCACCAAAGAGGCAATTTTTACAGTTCTCTGAATGCATGTGGTTTCGTCTTGTAGATTTCAGTCCCGGGAAGTTTCCTGAAAGCTTGCCTGCTGTTACTCCTCAGGGGTAGGATTGCTGAGAAAATGGAGGTTTCAGCAGAAATAAAAAATACGGCCTCAAGATCTAGTGGGATGTGGTGAATCTTCCTCTTGGGGAAATGGGAAGAGGGAGGATCATTATACTGCTGCCTGCTCTGGAATGGGGAGATGAAGTATAGGAGCATTCTTTGTCATGTTTAACACAAGCTCCATAGGAAGATAGTACAGAAGAGTCAATTTATAATTGTGTGGTAACAAGTGATCTTTTAGATGTCTAAATTGAGCTTATAGTTCATACTCGCATAAGCTTATACTCAGTGACGTTAAAAGGTTAAAAAATCCATGTCTGTATTGATTTGTAAACACTTGTTACATAGACAAACAATTGTTATTTCACAAATTTAATTATGTACTCAAGTCTTAGCTGTGTATATTTTAAAATCTGGGAGTGGGTTTTGATATTATATGCAGGAAAGGAGAAGCAAGGTGTTTCATTTTCTTGGCCTCTCACTTTCACATATGAAGCTCATTTCACATATGAATCCTTTGGGAAGAAAGAATGAATTTAACCCAGTTTTTGTGAGGTGCTTATGTAAATAAAACTGTTTTGCTTGACTTCAAAGCCTGAGAGGACTTCTTAAACCCCTCATTTTTGTCTACAGATTTTAGATATATATTAGTTATGTTTATGCTTAAGGAGTGGTGTAAGTGGCGATAGAATCTTCTTTGATCTGTCTAGATTTAAAAACAAACTAGATAATTTGGGACTGGAAATAGAACCTAAAGTAAAAAGATAAAAAAGGACTGCTTCAGTATCTTCATTTCAGTGAATGATCTTTTTTTTTTTTTCTGTTTCCATTTTAGGAAGTCTTATTTTGCTTCTGTTGCTAGCTTCCCAAAAAAAATTTCAAAATTTTTGTCCTGCAGCCTAGCTGTAGGAAATAATAGTCCTTTAAATATTAAAAAACATCATAAAGATCTTTGAAAATACAGTAAATGCCATTCTGCCTTCTGTCTTCCTTCTATATGCATGTGAGGTCCAGTAAATAAGTACTCACTCAAGAGTGTTTTGCAGCAAGTCTTTTATGTCTGGATCCCTATCTGGGAGTGAAGGGTTAGAAACTGATATGCTAGATGTTTTTGTGGTAATTTTTTACAAAATTTTAATTCTTCCAATATTTGTATGAGTGTCACCCCTGATGGGAGCCAGAAGAGATGGTAGGATATGCACTTGCTTACATCTACAGTAACCAGTAGCTTAACTTGTTATAACCTTTGGACAAAATATAATTTTGTATTATCACCAGGCCACTAGGATGAAGTCACTGCTAATCAGGATTAAGATGCACATAAGGAGCAGTGGAAAATTACTTGCCTTGTACTTGTTCTGTTCACTATGGCTGCCAAGTCATTTCTGAAAGCCAGTAAATATAGTTATATGTTGTTTTGTATGTTTTGAGGGGCTGTTCTTTTTGTATAGCACTTACTTTTAATTTCAGAATTATCATTTCCATAACTAGAGACTCTGTAATCATTATACTTGCTAAAAATACCAAGTGTTTAATATCCTTTCTTTGTTTTACAGAACACTTCACCTGCATTATAAAAGTGCTGTTCACTTTATTGTATACTCAAGCCTTGGCAGCACTTTCTGTTAAATGCAGTGCTGAAGATAGGATGGCATGGAAAGAGTCAGGAGCTCTCAAAAAGGTTGGTTAGTTTATTAAAACATTCATGAAATTATGCTTAAGTATTTCTGGTATGAATGTAACAGATACTTCTATTTTGCATGTAATAATTTGCTTCTGCTGCAAAATCCAGTATTTTGGTTTTGTGTGTGCAATTTCTGCAGGTTTTTGTACATGATGAAACTTAAAAATTTCACAATTAATACCTAGTTCCAAAACAGAGTTTTATATTTGAGTATGTATCTTTATAGTTTCAGTCTCTACTTCATTGCAGTGATTGTAATCAGTAAATGCAGCTTTCCTTCCTGTGAAATTGATGCCTTCCTATATAAACCATGGACATTGATCTGATGCATTTCTCTACAGGAAAAACAGGCGGCCTTGTTGGAGGAAAAAGCCCTCTTGACTTTTCCAACTTGCTTGTGCTATTTGTGGCTAGCTCTATAAATTTCTCTCACTATGTGGTTGAGAGTGCTCGTGTGATGAAGAGACAAAGAAGGAAATTTGTCACTATTGTTTCCTTGACATTTGGTAGTATTTACAAGTAAAGTGACAATGCATCTTTCTATTTCAGTTCAGCTGATTGAATGCCAGTTGCCACCAAAGACAAAGTTCTCTGCACTAGCACCAACATTCATTTAATCCTTCAGTTAACTTTCTACTCCACAGATTGGTTTTCACAGGTCAGAAGAATGCCAATGTCAGACCAAAGGAAAGGTTAGAAGTGTTGGGACCAGGAGAAGAAATGGGTATTACCCCTTTATACGACAGCTGGGCCTTAGATGTAAAATGAAATGAAGACTGTGAAGTATGACCTGCCTTTTCACATGTAACTTAAATTTGTCATACTGGTCAGTCAGAATTCCAAGGTCTTAAGGATGAATTATCTGCTGGCCAGCTACTAGGAGAATTTGCTTTTACATTGGGATCACTGAACAGTACTTGATTTTGTTAGGTCCCTATCCACTCCTCCTTTCAATATGATGTCAAATTTGCTTGATGTTGTTGCTACTGATTGGGTTTCTTTCATTGTTTACTTAAGTGATTCTCAGGTCATACATAATTTTGCAGTTCAAAGCACTCAGGATTACCAGTGGTAATCACACAGCTCCTTGTTCCTCTCTCCCAGCCCTATGGCTGCCCTTCTCTTCTCGAGCCTATCCCTCATCCTCATGCATGTCACGAGGGAAGCTCGTTTTTAATTTAGAAATCCAAGTTCTTTCTTTAAAGTTTCTTTAAGCCCCAGAGGTTAAAAACATATTGGTTCAGGTTGGCTTTTTCTTCTCTGCTGGTAAGATTGACATTTTAATCCTGGGATGACTACACAAATCACACCTCACTTAACTTTTGTCTGTGGATAATGCCAAGTGAATCTATTACAGTTTGGTATTCCAGACATAAAACATGGGCTGAAGACTTTGCTCTATAATTATGTCAAATGGTCAAACAACATGAAGAGTTTAATTTCTCAGCAGGGCTGAGAGGTGGATATTGTGCTTTTGAAGCCCAAATTCACCATTATCTTTGCAAGGTGTGTTACGGGGTCATAGGAAGCACACTGTAAGTGCCTGGGGAGTAAACTTCCAGGGATGACATAGAAAGAAGGTTTGTCTTAGCTGCTGAATTAAGTGTGTGTTGCCTTCTGGTNTTTGTCTTAGCTGCTGAATTAAGTGTGTGTTGCCTTCTGGTTGTTTGACTATAAGCATAAACAGTTAAGTGTGTGGTCCCAGTATGAAAGGTGAAGACCCCATCTAAAATGGAGAATCAAAGTTTATGTCAAAATGCACTAAAGAAACCAACTTATGAATTATATACATCACTATGTACTGAAGTATTTGGTTTCTTTAAGGAATCACAGTAATGTTCCACTTCCTTGTTGTTTGTTGTGTTGATAATATACTGACAGAACCCAAAATTCATATCCAGTCATC
>WAAG01052346.1:7982-18166 GCA_013390105.1 Tichodroma muraria
CCATTATAAACCCAGATAAACCTTTCCTTCTTACTCACTTCTCTTTTTAATTAACATTAAGTGGAAAAACTTTGCATTACCTGGCTACTGGAAAAAGACTACATGTAGTAGTACATGTATACTCTTAATAGTTCAGATTATAAAACATATAGATAAACTTTTCTAAACTGTTTTTTATTTAAATCAACTGGTCTGTCGGATATCCTTATATATGTAAGAAAATATGCTAATAAAAGGAACAATACACACCAGAAAAAATGCAGCTTTTTACTACATATTTATGCATATAAACCTTTATTAAAAATATTCCCTCAGCATAGTTTCAACTATTTAATCTGCTCAATTGCTATGTTACCAGCACATATCATTAAGTTTTGTCCTAGTAAGTCGTCTCTATTGCTCCTATTATTATCTGTCAGTGACATGGAACATAAGACAACTATTCCTGGTCAAAAACTAAGCAGAGACTGTATAAGATAACTGAGCTGAGTTATCTATATTATTTCTAGTGCTAATACAAAAGCTTTCATTAAAGCTTTACTGAAAAGAATCAAACCCTTGAACTGTTAGAAACTGTAGGTATATAACTGAGTTATATAGTTATACAAGTTATATAGTAATGCCTAAGTTAGAATAAATGTATATAATATATAAATGAATTTGAAAATTGTGTGCCAATATTGCCCTTGCAGATAGGAGCACCTCTCTTTATTTTGAAACATTCTAGGATTCTGGTCTTTTTGAAACTACCCTTGTCTGCATCGAGGCAGTGAGAAAGGCACATGCCACAGATTGTGCAACAGTGCTGGGGTCTCCTGCTTTCCCATCTTGCATAAGAGGCAGAGATCCATTCGAAATCAGAGCTACTGGCATCTTCACAGGCCTGTGCCCTGGCCACAGTCCTTCATTCTGTTTTACTGTTTTTGCAGCTGTGAAAACTGGGATATAGGCAACACAGCTCCCAGGTGTGGCCACTCATGGGACAAACTGGTCACCACCAGGTGACCACTCCTGAAGCCACTCCTGATTAGGCCCCCTCATGTCTCCACACCCTTCCTCTCCTCCTTCCTGTCTTGGCTGGACAGCACCACGATCCAGACAGACACCTGGTAACAGGTCTTTTCCTCCATATGAGATGGCCAACACATCCACATTAAATAACAAACCAAAACAGCAAGGCATTGAAACCAAGGTGACCCAGGTGTCTAAGAGCACAAAACAAAAGGGTAGCTAGATAAGTAGGTATAAAGAAGTGACAAATGAATACGGCTGCATTTTCAGAGTCCTAGGTCTGATATATGGTATAATTTGCTGTATAATCACATATATTACTAATCACATTAATCTAATTAAGCTAATACAATCACATATTAGAAATGAACTGCAGACAGATAATATCTTAGGGTTCAAGCATCAAGCTGAAGTGTAGGAGGGTATTGCAGGTTGATTAACTGTTTTTTAAGAACAAAATCTTGCTAGCAAATATATTATAAACGAAATACATATGTTGAAAATATATTCATTTTAACCAAAAAGTCCTACCAACGCAGGCCATCTGCTTTTGACTGATAGGTTTGGTAAACTGTCAGAATACCATATAAACTGTTACAAATCTCATTTAATGAATATCTTGAAAACATACATAGCTCACACTACTNCAATAGGATAAAGAACAAAGTCTGTAGAAAAACAGCAAGAGCTCCATCTATCCCTTCCAAAACGAATCAAAACCCCACAAATTATCTAAGTCATTCTAATCAGTTTCTTAAGAAATATATTTTTTGATTGCTAATTCCTTTAATATTATACATAATTTAAAATAATTTTGTAGAGATCGAAAGCCAATTAAGAAGAAAATGCAAGTTCAGCCCCCTGTGAATATTTGCAGAAATTTTGCCCAAAAGATAGGTGTTTTCCACATCCCTTCACATTATTTGGGGTTTTTCCTATGTCCAATGGTCATCTCATTAACAGCCCCCCAAACAGTGTGATGACGTTGTAAGGCCTAGCTGAGGATCCCACTGGTGTCTAACCATACCCTTTGTGGACTGCTCCTCTACACAAAGACAAACTCATGCACGGTCCCCCACAGTAATAACTTCTCCCTCTGTTTTAAAACTTTGTCCATAAGTTCAAAGTTCTCTGAGGAGAAATAATAACTTTATTTCAAATACATGAAACATTTACTAAGAGAACTTCTACCAATAGCCCAACGACTCAAGAAATAATCCCTAATTAAAGTTTTAAATTTCACTGTCATGAAAATGATGGAGTCTAGAGATTTTTCACTATGATGGGAGATCACATATGCCGAAAAGAAAAAAAAACACCTTTTCCATCACAGCATATCAGGAGTAACACAGCCCCCAGCCCCTTCTTGTGCAGCTTTCTTCCCTGACATGTGCTGTTGCTCTTCTCCTTGCTCTTCACCTCATCATGGCCAACCACAGGGCTGCCCACACAGGCCACACCTTCACAGGCCTGCCTGCAAGCAGTTTTAAGTTTAGCTTAAAACTGTAAGAATTCAGTTTCTGTAGAAAAGTAGATGACACAGACTCAATGTCATGTAGTCTCAATGTTTTCTCCACAAATTTCAGTCTTACATACCACAGCATCAGTACTGAATGGTGTGATAGCCCAGTACACTAACAATGACACACAGTGAATGGAGCAGGTGCAGGCAGCTGTCACATTCTATAGAATAACACTGGAAAATGCAAACTACTGCCTACCATGCCTAGAAACTCCATAGCTTCTTTCACAGCTCCTTCCCTACAAGCTCTCTATGAGGGCAAACAATCTCTCAAGGCAGAGAAGACCAAGCTGCTTCTCCCTCTGAAGGCTGCAGTTGCATTTTGTGCAGACCAGAGACATCCCTGGCCTCTCCTCACTCTCCTTTGTGTGTACAAATGCTTTTACCAAGTTCAGCATTAGATTCTCATATAAATCTGCCTTACCCTGCCACTAAATTGCTACCGTAACACGAAATTCAACTTTGGTTTTATTTCCCAGGGTAGGGATAGAGTTCAGAATCTCCCCTTATGTATTTTATTGATAGCATTTTTACACCATTTTAAATTGCTTTGCTATCCCTAACTGTATTTCACATTACCCTGTTTTCAGTTTCTACAGTTCATATGCTTAGATTTTGAAGCACCTTCTTTTTATCAAATTATATTAAAAAAAGTTTCTTTTCAGTTATGTGTATTTTTATTAAAGCAGTAAGAATGGCAGCAGAAACTCAGAATACTCTAGTCTTGCTAAATGACTATGTGACAGCTTGCAATTTCTCTGTCATTAAAAATACATATTCTAGCATTAAGTTCACGTTGGAAGAATGTTACCCTAGGGAACGTTTTTTCCTCATAGTCTGTAATTTAAGTTTATTTAACATACTGTGCATTAAAACAAAAAGGGGTCAGCTCTGGCAAGAGAAATTCTGATACTCTGGTGTGAGCTTTTACAACGATGGGAAATACAGCTACTTCTCATAAAGGAATTCCAGAATACCATTCACTTTGTATATTTTCTTGGAAAGGTCTGATTGTTAATGGACCAGTGTCTTTCCTCAAGTATTGTTACCTAGGATAAAGTAGACATGGGATTCTGGAAGGCCATTCAATAAGCATTGTGCACTAATTAGCAGGACTATACTTGGTAACATATCTACATCTGAAAGAATGTGTGAAGTTGAATACAACAATCTTTAAGATTATTTCTTCCAGTAATATTTTTGAATTTTTAAAGCTTTTTCTTCTCTGCTCCTACAAACAGCTCAACAGAGACTAGTTTTCCTTTTCTTCTGTACCTTACAAAATTCTTGGCAAGCAATTGTCAGGTGCCAGCAATAACCACTACTGAGAGCTGATTTTGAACTTACATTTTAGGAAACAACAGAAATGCTTTCAAAAGTCCAAAGGACCTCTACAGGCCTTGAAAAAATGTTGGAATCTGGAGAGGAGATATGCATCAGCTGTTCCATCTCACACAATTTTAAAAATTAGAAGATGCCTAAGGGTAGTAAATGGCAGAAATTATTTGTTCTTGAGCAGTTATTTTTGCATATGTTGTTTGGTCACAGTTTTCTATTCTGTGTATAACAATCAGCATTAACCAGCATCTGAGTGCACCCTAGAAGCACACACTACAGAATATTATTGCATTTCACAGGCTCATTTTAGCATCCCCTGTAGCAGCAGTACCTTGTCAACTTTAATAGTTTTATTACTAACTGCAATATTAATATATAAATATTTACATTGCTGCATATTTAGGAAACTGTGGGAAAGATCAAAGAAACGGAACTGCAACAACGCTGGATTCTGCAAATTATTTCAGCCCTGCAAGAGCCCCTGGACATCACCATGGGAAAGCCACCGCTCCCACAGACACCATTTCATCAACACAGGAGCACTGCCACGCAGCGTGGGAGCTGCTGACCCCTCTGGCCAGGCATGATATGTGTATGACAAACACGAAGCATTTCGGTCTGGTTTCCTAAATGCAAAATTTTTGGTAGAGCAGAGGTGTCATGATGCCCAAGGGGTGTGTGGTGCCACCCCCAACTCCTCACAGTGTGTCACCAGCATGCAGGCACCAAACTTGCAGACCATTACAGCTGACATTCCTATTGCAAACTGTTGCAAATAAGACATGTTCTTAACACATATTAAATCCAATATGGTAGAACAAATAGGAAAGGGATGGTAAATGAATGTGAAACAGATACTTTGATACCACATTTTCTCTAACTCTGAAATTTTGCAATTTACTGTGGCAGGTAATAGCTTGGAAATGTTGTAGTTATTAGTGTAGAACTAATTTTTGAACTTTAGTAAAACTCTCAGTGGGCACAACTGCACCAGTCATTTCATAGTAGGCATCCACCAAAAAAATTATTTTTCACCACGAGCGCTGTATTTATCACACATCCAGAATATATTAGATCATTAACATATAAATACGAAGAAAACACTAACTGCAAACAACTTTTACTTTCAAAATAGATAATGGGGGAGTTAGTATTTTTCACCCCCTTTATATTTTTTACTACAGACACCTACATATTCAAGTGATTTGTTGATATTTTGGATAATTTTTTTGTTTTAGAGTGGGGTGATTGAGAGGTAAGAGGTGCAGTACTTTACAAACCCTATAAAGTCTGGACTAATATGTTTATGCTGCTTCTCCTTTTGAGCTAAAATGGCCAGAGTTACCATGGGTATCTCTGCACAGCAAAGCACATCTCTACACGCAAACATACATACACATGTACATACATATGTACATTTATCAGATCTGCCGTGGCAAATTCATTATTAATGTCCTGTACTCAAGAGATTTTGCTAATTAACTGAACCACCCATGAGTTCATCATTATAATTTCCTGAAGCATTTGTAGATGACTTGGTTTCCCAGAGCATTCAAGAGAGTAAAACCTAATTAATTTGTGGGGACTCAATGGCAGGACAAAGTATCTGCAAGCTATGCAATACTGCTCTTTCTCATAGATAATCTTGTTGCACTACCAAAGTTGTAGTCAGGGACAAAGATAACACATGGAGAATTGCACAGTACTCTAGTAGAAGTTCAATCACTAAAATACGAGGATTAGGAAAATGTATTAATGGCATTACTTACACAGATACTAGGGAAGTGGAGATCATTTGCCAGAGGGAATTTAATTTGCTGTGGAGCAACACAGTACTTTAGCTGCATAGCCTTTTTTCCAGCACCGCACTAGAACTTCTTCAGAGAGCAAATCCTAGAACAGTAACAACAAGAAGTAACCCAGGTTTCTTACAAAATATCTGTAGCAAAAAGAGTCCAGAAAAACACAGTGATGCCCTCATAGATTGGCAGCTGATTCATATGATGATAGTTACCATGGTAATTTTTAGTTCAATTTCATCAAATCAGCAGATAAGATATACGCGTTTCCTGCTGTCACTGCAGGCCTAGAAGTCACCAGGAGTACCGGGCTGTACAGATCCCAAACCCTGGTGGCACCAAAGCCTCTTGAGTCATTCCACAGCTCTACCGTGCCCCGATCCTGACACCTGGACCCAGCAAGTTGCCCCAGCACTTTGTTGAACATTTTTTCTGGTTTGTTGACCAGCCCTTTCAGCTGTTTCTGATGCATGCATGTTCAATGGAAATGGTTTTTGCAATCTGTTCTAAGCCTCTTTTCATCTCCCATCCAATTTTTACATTTTACATTTACAGTTGGCGAAATATACACTATCTGTACGGTTTTCCACCCAACTTACTGATAGCAAGTTGGATGTCATGGTTAACTCTATCAGATACCTCAATTTTCCCAAACATGCTTTCAATGCCTAGTTTTCAGAACACAAAATTCCTATTTTGTATTTTCCCAGAGGCCATCTTCATAATGAGTCAACCCTCTGTTACTAGAGACTATGCCTTTAAGAGATTAGTGTAAGAAGGAAAACTGAACAGGGAGGAAGGAATTACAACACTTGGAATAAGGCTTAGGAGAAAAGGCACATTTCCTGCCAGAATTTAAATGCTGAAAGATCCCTATCACATAAGTTGTTAAAATCAACACTAAAAGTAATTTTAGATGCTTGGATGAATAAAGAAATGTGTGCTTCAGTTTGTGCCCACTGGCTCATGTCCTTTCAAGAATAAAGAGTGTTCCACTGGCGTGGCTTGGAAGAGTAGGAGCCGAGAAGCATTTAAGAGATAGGACTCCAAAAGATCTAAGTAATAACTCTTCTGACAACTTTGAATAGTATGCTACTTAGGATGCTGTGTGGAATACTCTCTTTACATTTTAATTATAAAAAGAATTAACCCTGTCATAAGAAAGAAAAAAAGAAATTCAGAGATCTTCCTGCTTTGAAATATGGGAGGTTTAGTAACTGATCCACCAAATAATCTTAACCACAACACAGTGTTCACAACAGTTGTGCTGTAAATTCTTTTTCCGTGCTGTTAATAAATATAAATGAGCAAGAAAGGTGCTACCACCTCCCTTGTCCTACACAGCACTGTGGCACTAGATAAAGCTGGTTACCACCATCATTTAAATTACTCAGACTGGAACTTTCTACAGAACTTGCACTTCTTTGAAACAATGCTGGAGGACAACTACAAATTCAGAAAGGGCGTTGCCAACTTTAAACACTAAATTCAATACATTAAAATTATTTGAATGGATAAATGGAGATATCTTTAAATAATTGGGTCAAATGTCTAAGCCTTCTGACA
The DNA here is from genome assembly GCA_013390105.1 of Tichodroma muraria. Classification (NCBI taxonomy): domain Eukaryota; kingdom Metazoa; phylum Chordata; class Aves; order Passeriformes; family Sittidae; genus Tichodroma; species Tichodroma muraria. Next base: position 15,219 of record WAAG01052346.1, read on the forward strand.
CAAAACAATGAAGCAGTACTAAAGGACATGGAGAAACAGCTATCAAAGGTTCCTTTCATCACTACAATAACTCAAAATATCTACAGAAAAAATATACAAAAAAACCAACTTCACATAAAGTTTAATAATGACTTCACAGTTGATCTGATGGGTTACAGGTACTACAACCCCCTCTCCTCTTTCCCTCCCCCCTCCTAACACTATGCAGACCTATTAGTCTTTATTTTGGGTTCCCAGCTGACAAGATGAGAATTATTTTCAACTTCTGTCTCAGACAGAAAAAAATTACCTACTGCTTATATGTGTGTATGTATTACACTACACTCCATGAAGAAATATATATTTACAAATATTCATAGAAATGAGACTGACAAATTTTCTCATTGTAAAGCAAAATAGGTATATTTTTTATCAACACTTGAATAAATTTTAATTCATACATTAAAGAAATTAAGGAAACATCACAGCTAATTATTTGTAGTAGTAACGACAAAAGGTGGCAACCTGCAATGTTAGACATGAGGCCACACACACACACACACACACACACATGCTCTAGTTCCTAGTAGTAATATACAGCAACAGCCCTGTATTTCAACAGATAGCAACTCGATGTGACAATGAAAAGCACCAAGTAATCTTCTCATTAGTATCGTACAAAAAAAGATAGCACATGTTTTTCTGAAGAGATTGTATTTTATTACTCATTATGCTCCTGCCAAAGAATACAGAATCAAGGAAATACTTTCACGACTCTACTTTTGGCATGCTGAATCACAGCTGCCACAAAAAAAAGCGTAACAGGCTCTTGTTCTCAATTGTTTTTCAGGAATTGATGGATAATTGAAAAAAAAAATCAGATTGGTATTCTTTCTAAGAATTTAAAATGTTCTTCCCATTCTATTATATTAAAACCAAATCAAAGAGATCAGATTCAGAACCTTATCTCCATTACAATTACGAATACCTAGAGTCAACACCTTCACATGTTAACCTTGTATGATATCTTTGCTCTGCTGTATGTACAGCACAAACTGGGAAAGGTTACTGATTCCCAAATAGGACTATTAGCACACACAGAGAATTATCATATTCACAGAATTATTATCAAAGTGTCATCAATTTTTCATCTAAATAATATTCGTAACGTTGTTTAGCATTTCTGATTTTTGCGAAATACAATTTTCTGAAAGGGAAAGTAAAATTCAAATAACTCACAAAATTATAAGGAAACAGAAATACGGGTATTAACACATGATTTCAGGAAATCATCTCCCATATTAATATGCATAATAAACTGTTTGTATTGTAATTTGCAAATATATTCACGTATACTATTACATGACTTTCTGTAAGAGGATGCTGTTTACCTACCAAACACTTTTAACTTTGCTTTTTCCATGAAAATTATGCCATACTAGTGTTTAGATGCAAAGATTCCAAGCAATAAAGTCCAAGCAATACGGAAAAACTCTCTACAACCCCTCCACTGATTTCTAGAAGCATTTTCTGACTGTGATTATGGAAAAATTTCTACTTATAAACAGAAGAAGGCATTCCACTGTTGAACTTTCAATTCTAAACCATTTTTAAAAGCTACATTATCAAAACTGAGAAAATATGACAAAGTGCTTTTATGCATTTCCAATTATGAATTTTCAGTATTCACTGTTGTGAAATCACCTTTTTTTGGTTTGTGCCACCCATACACATTAGCTGTCCTTTCTTTTAAATATTTAGATTCAAAAAATTAATCTTCAGTATATATTAAAAAAATCTGCATGTAACATCCAGTAAGAAGCTTGAATAAATTGTAAGAGAAGGAAAAGTTCATGTGACTGTCCTGTGCTGTTTCCAACTGCCTAAGATGTCTGCATAAATAAGTATGAATCACTGATTATTTTAGCATCTCTAGGACAGCTAATTGGAATTAATTTACTGCATTCACTTATACTCCAATATAAAAGCTCCTCAACAATTCATTAAAGGAAGCTGCCATCATCACCTTACATGGAATTGTATTTTATAAAAATCACAACAGATTTTCTACTTCAAGGAGGCTTCATCAAGTCTTTAACAAAAATGTTGCTTCTTTTGGTGGCCTTGCATAAATCCAAGTTCACTACCAACCTCCTGCTACAGCAAGCACACACACGTATCAGGAAACAGGGCAGTCAAATTGGTTTGTCTCATACCTAAGGGAAAGAGTTGAGTGCCTGAAAAGAGCATTTTATCCTGTCTTAAAATAATATCAAAGGTGATAGTTGTGACATTCTTGCCTCTCAAAATGTCTACTGTCCTCTCCATAGGTTTCCATACAACCTTTAGTTGCTGAGTCTTGCTGACAACTAAAGCAGATGTCTTAAATCCAGATACCCTACTTGTGACTGGTGAAGTGAGCCCACCTTATTGATCACATAAAATAGATTAAAAAAAAAAATCTCATTTCAAAGGCTGCATTAATAGTGATAGTCTTAAAATAATTTATTTTGCTCATGCTCTACCAGCGCACTGATGATGACTTAACACGTCCTTTAACACCCACTTTTGTCACTAATATCAGTGTAAACCCACACTGAACTTTACTTAATGCATACAAAATTCTTTTGGATCTACTGAAATATAAATCAGCATCAGGCAACAAAATTTACCACTAACATCCACTGGATTGAATCCCCGAGTTCAACTTTCTTGCGAATATTTAACTAATCAGAAGCATACACTTTTACACCGTAATAAGTTGAAATTTCTACTATTCAACTCCCAAACTCTTAAGAACTAATCTAGAAGAAACATTCATTGAAAGAAATACCTTGTCCAGCACTTTTAGAGACGTAAGTGCTGACAAAAAGCACCATCAAGCTGAAGAACTGAATGCTGGAAGAGAATTGAATGTGAACATACAAAAACTTTGAAGTACAATTAGAGCATTTGTCAATGCAGCTCCC